>JAVQKI010425146.1:0-18748 GCA_036025975.1 Nematalosa erebi | reverse complement strand
GTTCCTGGTAGCATGACGTCACTGTTTGTCCTTGTACAGTATTTATTGTTTATAACACAAACAACCCACTTAAAGCTATCTTAGTCTAAGCCAAAAAGAAAGACTACATCCGTCAATGGGACAGCCTTGATTAACCAATAGATAAGTTTATAAATAACTTTCGGTAGCTAGCTGCGGATAAAAGACAGCCAATTTCCACTACACTAAAGGAAACTGGATGAACATACGGCCATTTGTTCTTTTTTGGTCTTTTCTTGGCTTTATTGTGATAGGATAGATAGGACAGGAAACTGCAAGGGAAGTGATGGGGAGTAGGATTAGATGTGAGGGATGACCTAAAGCCGGACTCTTCGAGTCCTAAAGACCCCTTCTGACGCCTGGTTCAATGGCTGCACCACGGCTCCTCCTCCCGCTTCAAACTGCAAGGGCTAATTTAGGAACATCTTTCACTAATCAGACAGACAGAAGGCTGAGGGAGACAGCAGAGCTCCAAAAATAGGCCTCATTCTCATTGTTTTTTTCAGTTATGTTTGGTTCTGCTTTATTTTGTTTTGCCATGGAATGTAATCTACCCGTTTCAATTATGCACACACAAAGCCCTTCAGACCACAGTCAATTGTTCTTGCATGTTAAACCTCCGATGCCAACGAAACCTAAACTGCGGCCATCTGAATTGAATAATTGTGATTAAAAGAGGTCATTTGAATGAATGGCTTGTGCTTATACAAAGCAATTAGCTGCGTTAACCGAGACTTAAGACTTAACCGAGGAGACACTCACCGCTCCCCAAGGACCGGTTCTCCACTGGTTGCGGCCTCTCCTGCTGTCGCTGCCCCCAGCTGGTGGCACGCTCCTGGGGACGGAGGGGAACGAGCCAGAATCGCTGGGCCGCGACGGGCACTGGGGCATAGCACACTCTTGCTCGCGGGGCGGACGGTCGTCCAGATCGCACTCACTGACGTCCACCACCTGGTCGCTGAAGTTCACACACACCACCTGGCGGGTGGCTTTGCCCTGGCCGCAGGACACCGAGCACTGCAAATGTGCACAGGCAAACAAACACGAACACACCACATGCAGACACACACATACACACACCATAAACATGTTAGCATCCAGGAATATTTTTAAAGCAGGTTAGTCTAGAAAACTCTGAAACGAGACCTTGACTTGTGCTGAGGTAAATTATGCATATAAAAGTAGCAATTCCAATTCTATATTGGCAAAAAAGCTGAGTCAACAGTAATTCCTGGAAAATGGATTTACACTTTGTCCAAAATAATATAAGATGCCTCATTACACATTGACACCTGCTGCAGTGACATGACATGAACTGACTCCTTTTGAGCTGACTTCCTGTGTCTGTGTAAGGCAGCGCGTGAAAGTGCTCAAGGAAATAAAAAAAAAAGAAACAAATTTAAGTGCTGTCTGTATTAAACTCTGTGGCCTCGCAATAAATGTCTTCCTTCCTCGGGTTCAGCGAGTTACTCTGGCATTCAGTAAATAACCAGAGACCCTCCCACGGCGGCGCACTCATCCACTTGCATTCTCCCTCGTTCATTTGCTCGCTCGGTCCACACAGGCCCCAGATAAAGTGCTGGGAGGGAGTACAGTTGCTGCTCTCATGCTGATGAGAAACAGCTGTAAACTAGGCCTAGCCCCCTCGTACACCGCTACCCCAACCCACCACCCTCACCCCTAAAGCCGCCTCCACCGCCTCTCCCGCTGCCCTACCACAACCACCGGCCCCCATTCATTCTTATCAGTCCCTCGCGCCCCCGAGAGGCGCCTAATGACAGAGCGGATGGCCATTTAACACCGGTCTGAGCACCACAGAGACCTAAGCTAAATAAACCAGCTAATGAAACACTAATGGAGCCAAGCTAGGTGGTGGGGTCGGGGGTGGTGGGTGGTGTGCATAACAGGGAAGAAATGAAGAAAACTAGCTGTGGTTTTTTGCAGCCTCGTGACATTAAGATGTCGTCAAATGAGCTGTTGAGAGTACATACTGCAATGGCAAATAAAACAAATGTGGGGTGTGTGTGTGTGTGTTTGTGTGGTATGTGATGAAGCAATTCTACAATCAAGTAGATGTGTATTTTCAGTGTACACAATTCCTCATAGCCATTAACAAATGATGCCCTTAGAGTGCGACGGCACACTTACCGGGGTCCATTCCAGAACCTTCCACTGGCCACATGCCACTACCTGGCAAACTTCCCGTGCCGTTGGCTTGGGAAGGTGAGCGCAGGCAGACTCCTCGGCAACGCCTCCCTGGTTGTCACGGCAACTCACATAACGCATCCGCGTTCCTTTGCCACAAGAGGCGCTACACTGTAACAGAAGAAATGTGGCCGGTTTAGCGGGAATAGACACTTAACTTTCACATAAATAAAATGCAAAAAATTGACAAACTATCACATATGTCTATTATTACAGGAGATTCTTAATGAAATTACATATTCTAAACGGAGACAACTTTTCTCACACTAACGGCAAATGGACAGATGCAACATCTATGGGGAGTTTCAGCACAAGAGAGAATGTTGTGGAAGCAGGATGTGCGTGATCTACCTGTGTCCATGATCCAAATCTCCACTGGGTCTTGTGACTGGGATGAGAGGGGACTTTGGCATCTGGTGAAACTGGATGGGCAACTGGGCACTGAGCAAGCTCACAATCCTGCAGCGCAAATGGACAGAGACGTAGAGATTCAGAGAGAGAGAGAGCGAGAGAGAGAGAAAGGCAGAGAGAAGAAATATTAAGATAAAATACATGACAAAATGGTAAAACAGTGACAGTGTGGGAAAGATGAGGGAACAAAGCGGATAAAGGGAAAGAGGGTTATAAAAGACAGAAAGAGAGACACAGAGAGAGGGAGATAAAACAGCACATCAGTGTGGAGCCCAGTGGTAGAGGCCTCCGGGGCAATCCCTGACAGTGGCCACCACTGCTTTAGCGGGCAACCCTGGTGCCCCACACGTCCACAGCCCTGCAGCGTGCTGCACATTCCAGATCCACCCTCGGAGTGGAAACAAACACGACCCTGGCAGTGGGAGGAGGGCATCTTGCTGCCGCACACCAGCAATAAAGTATGTCGTAAAACTCCTCTCAAAAACAGACGGAGGGAAAGCGAGAAAGAGAGGGAGAGAGGAAGAGAGAGCCGGAGGGCACAGAGAGAAGAAAATGCTCAGGCTTTTTTAGTTCTGGGAGCACTGTGAATGGAGAGCTAGAACTTACTTAAAATGATTTTTTTTCTATGCTGTCTCACACTTCCCTCACATGTCTTTCTTTCTTTCTTTTCTCTTTCCTGCGTCTGTCTGTCTGTCTGTCTGTCTCACTGGGCTCAGGTAAAACCTAAAAGGTGTGTTCAAAACTATAAGCTCTGTTCTTTGCCCTTGTCTGGGCCTGGTGCGGTGTGGTACGGTATGGTATGGCGTACGGTATGGGGCAGGAGGGCGGGCTGACGGGCGGGTGGCCTCACTCGTCCCCACCCAGGCTTCATGGATGACTGGCTGGAATCACACAGGGGTGAAGTGACTCGTTCAGGGTCACTGGGTCTTACGGCTGAGTCGGGAATTCAGACCGGGGGGCCTCCCTGTGGCCAGTTCCACAACCCACCCACCCAACCACCCGCCCACCTCAGCCTGCACTGAGCGCGCTCCTGCCTCCACGCCTTGTTATTGCAACACCCTGGACATGTCGGGAAAAACGAACTCTGACCATTCCCACCCTCGGGCTCATGAAAATGTAGTAGGGTTGTAAAGCCGTGTGTGTGTACGTGTGTGTGTGTGTGTGTGTGTGTAAATGTGTATGTGTGCATGCATGAGTGTGTCTGTATGTTTTAGGGGGCAGCTTAAACAGGCCACATAAGCAATAATGGCTCGCTGCAGCCGTGGCGGTTAGCGGCCCCATTATCCAAAAATAATAACGTTTCAGTAAGTAAAGCTGACTAATCAAGGAATTGTCAATCAAGTAAAAGGGTCCAGGCATCACTGAGAGCCATTGACAAGTCAGGCAAAACATTTTGTAGTCAGGTATGAGGTACAGATTCAGACATCCCGTGCTATGTTTCAGTTGACTATGTGATATACCTCTGCATAAAAGTCCCATCTCTGGGGTATGTCTGGATTCACGTGTACTGTGAACCACTGTTAGCATCCCAATCCTAACCCCTATCCCTCGCCCCACCACCACTCCCACCCCTCCAACCCCCTCGGTCGCCCCAGGCTCTCTGTGCGCCCCCTGCCGAGGATGGCCCCTCACTCTCGGAGCGCTTCGCGGGAGGCTGGAGGTAGAGTTGAGCAGGGGTGGGCTGGGGGTGGTGAAGGGGTTAGGGGGGGTTGGTTGAGGGGGAGACAATGCCAGCAATGTGCCTCCGTCTGGGGGCCTGATGTGAGCAGCACAGGGGCCTCCCTGACCAGACTACAGGGCCTTATTGTGTCCAGGTGGCGGACGGCCCGGACGTGAGACTTCCTTCCTGCCATGAGGCACCACTGGACAGAGCAGACCCGGGCAGAGCACTGGCCAGTACCTGGGTTTCAGGCTCACAGAAATCTCCTCTTTTTCTCTTTCTCTCTGTTCATCGCTCTTTCTATCTCTGTTTATTCCTCTTCTTTCATGCCTCCAATTCTCTCTCTCTCCCTCTCTCTGTCTCTCTCTCTGTCCCCCCTCTCTCTGTCTCTCCGGTTTGTGATTGTGAATCACTCTTCAATTAGTTCCCTAATCTGTTGGCTCCCACGCAGTCCTTTAGCTATACAGTCTCCTTTCACTCACATCAAAGCACTGTATCGGCTAAACACAGGAAGTTTTACTTTGCTGAAAATTGCAGCCATTCTCTCCTTGGCAGCAACAAGCTCTTATCTATTCTCCACTTTACACAAGTCATCTCCTTCCAGGTATTTCTTAAAGTCGCCCTGCCACATTCGCTGAGTGAGCCCGCAAGCAAGCAAGCAAGCGGGACAGTTTTCTGTGAGAGAGCGAATGGCCAATCTTTACCTGAGTGTCCGTTGGCCTGGTGGCCGCGTTACATTCGGTGTCATCCATGACTGACCCGTATGACCCCACCACACACTTCACCGCCCGCATCTGGTAGCCCGGTCCACACGTGGTGGTGCACTGCATCATGGGATGGCCGACAAAGTAGAAAAGAGGGAGACATGAGTAAGATGGAGGAGTTGGACCAAAAACTCTTAACAAAAACACATGCATCCTCGTAATATATCTCGTATTAATACATCATATCTGCTTTTTGCCTGGGGGCCTTGACGGCACACAAATCTAGGCCAAAAGATAACTCTATCTTTGAAAGACCAGCATGTAACTTAACCAATTTAATTTTTTTTCCTCCGCTACTCTTGTTTAGAGAAAGAGGCCATTTTTCCCCTTCCTCCACTGAACTAAATGAAAACTTGTGGGGCCGCCATTTCTGCCCATGCTTCATTTAATGCCTTCAAATATACATTTAACTTAATTGCTGATGCCCGACGTATAGGCAACATGTAATCTGTGTCACACTTTTGGAATTACGGCAGCAGAGTTGGCCCACACACCCAGCACTATGACTTCATGCTGTAGCTCTTGACCTCAATGTTGCTTCAAATGTTTGGATGCACCTAATGGATTCTAATGCATCAGATTTTCCGAGACAGATAAACAGCTAATGCAGAGCGAGACACTGTACACACACACACACAGCTATCCACATGCAATTCACCACCGACTGTCCAATTTGTAAATGAAACAGGAAATCACTACAGCATAGCCCCTATGTTTAGTATGCAGTAATAATGGACAATAAAGTAAAGGGGAAAAAAAAGTACATATATATATATATATATATAACAAAGTAAAACAATTGTGCAGTATTGCATTTGTTCATCCATGTATGACTTTTTACATGCTGAAGTGAAAAACAAAATGTTATACTGTGTTTGTCTACACATATCTGCATTATCTTTAGATATGCTTGGATGTGCACTTTGGGCTAGATGCCATTTCTGGGTCAGTGAACACACTGAACTCCATTTACATGTAAAGCAAGCTAGACATAGTGTATGCAGTGCTGTGGAAGCGCCTACCTGTCCCCAGTGTCCAACCTGCCACGAGGCACACTCCTGCTGCTGACACGTCTGTA
Organism: Nematalosa erebi; assembly: GCA_036025975.1. Taxonomy (NCBI): domain Eukaryota; kingdom Metazoa; phylum Chordata; class Actinopteri; order Clupeiformes; family Clupeidae; genus Nematalosa; species Nematalosa erebi. The sequence goes on along the minus strand of JAVQKI010425146.1, from coordinate 12,612 downwards.
CCGACTCTGGCTTGGACGAGTCGCAGAACCGGTCGTCTAGCCGGTCCTCTCCGAACTGACACCAGGTCTGCCGGTGCTTGTATCCTTTTCCGCAGGTCACTAAACACTAAACACACACATATAGACACAATGACACACACATTCACTACATGTGCACACATAAATACATACACAGATGTGCACATGCACGCACAAAAACACACACACTCACACAGAGTGGAATGTCAATGAACTGCTACATACTTGAACTTCTGCTATGTGTGTTAAGTTTATTCACCTTCACAAAGGAATATTGTGAAACATTTACCCATTTTTGTTGATCTGTCATCCGTGAAGCTTGCACACAACACAACAAAACACAAACTTAGCATCTTGCCCAAGTAGTATTTTGATGAAATTCATTACACCACATTGGCTTTTCACCAAAGAAAAGCTGCCTTTTTTGGGGTTGGGGGGAGGAGGATTTCACATCTAGCCCATTTTACAGGCCATTAACATAGGTGGTAATTTTCCTCCTGAAGGTCAGGGTACCTTGGTTGTGTAAACAGCGTGCAGGTCAAGTAGGCATTCCACAGAAACAGCCACTCTCTGTCAGCAAAGGCAGAAAGAGAGAGAGAGAGAGAGATGGAGGGGGAAAGGCAGAGACAGAGAGAGAGAAAGAGAGAAAGAGAGAGAGAAAGAGAAGGTGCAGGAGGGAAGAGGAGAAAAAGACAAGAAATAGGAGGAAAGATGGAGAAGAGGAGATTGAAAGAGAGAGGGACCCATATACCTCTGACCAGTCACCAGTCTTCCACTGAGGGCACTGGAACTCATTGCAGGGCTGGACGGTGAGCTTGTCCCTCTGGTTGCATTTGCTCTCGTCCCCGCCGACCTCTGCAGCCTTCCCACACACCGCACCCCGCCGACGCGTGCCCCCTCCACAGCTTTTGGAGCACTGTAGTACACACACACACACACACACAGAATTACACAAGCCTCAGACTGCTCACTAATTCCTCCAGTGTGTCCTGAGCCAACCCCCAACTCCTCTCTCATACTAACACACACACACACACACACACACACACACACACACATCCAACTCCCCTCCCCTAAAAAAGTCTCACCTCTGACCATGGGGAGTACTCCCAGCCGCCAGGGTTACAGTCACCATGGCAACCCTCCTTGTCATCGGGCTTGCGCTGGTTGCTGCAGTAACGGTCGTCCACCTTTTGGGTCTTGCCATCGGCGAGGCTGTGCTTGGCACAGTAGATCTCCAGGGTGCGGTAGCCCTGGCCACACTGGGCATTGCACTCACTCTTACGTGCGATGTGCCACCTGACGCCACACAAGAAGAAAGAAAAACAAAGGTGAAAATTGAAAACTGCTGTTCTGGCTCAAACACACACACACATATACGTGCATACCCTGACACACACACATACAGACACAAACGCACACACGCACAAGCACGCACATTCAAATCAAAACGCACACACACACTTACACACCAACACACGACTCCACACCTCACACACACTCACCACACTTCACCAGCTCTTGAACCTTCCCCTCTCTGTGCTATTTTGCACTGCGGAGAAAAAGCTGGGCCAAGAAAGCATTCTTCTCCGGGGGCCAAGCACAGACAGCTGTGACTGATTTGTGGGCCAGATGTCTGTGTGTGTGTGTGTGTGTATGTGTGTGTGCATGCTCCACTCACCTGAGTTCACACTCTGTGTTACAGGGCTCGGTGATGGCGCTGGGCCGGGGCGATCCATGGCAACGCTGGTCTGAAACCACCACACGGTCCGACTCACGGCTACACAGGATCTTCCTCTTGCGCTCCCCTGAGAGAGAGATAGAGAGAGAGAGAGAGAGAGAGAGAGAGAGAGAGAGAGTGTAAAGGAAAGAGACAGAGAGAGAGAGAGAGAGAGAGAGAGAGAGAAAAAGAGGGGAAGAAAGAGTGAGGAAGAGCGATAGAAGCGATATTTTCTCTCTTTCAAGTGCTCACAAACATCGCCTGTGTGTGCCAATCTCCGCACCCTGCCACAGACTCCTGGTGCGGCTGTGAGTAAACTATCTAAGAGAGGGCTGCCAGCCAGCACCGTGTCCTCAGCTGATCTCCTGCTCTGCTAAAAGAGAACTCCAGCCTCTGAAGATAAGGCTAGCACTTGACTTTAGCTAAAACAGATCTTACCATTCACTCACACATACACACAAACAAACCCACGCTCACCTTGGCAAAGCCTGCTACATTCTTGCCATGGTCCATAGGCATCCCAGAAGAACTGCTGTGGTTTGTCCTCTATGGGGATGTTAAAGGAATACCTGACGTCTGGGTTAAACAGGTTCCCCACAGATAGCACCTGCAGAGGCCAAAGCAGAATGTAAGATACATGTGGATATGTGAACGTCTAATGTACAAACAACAGCCCTTAAAAGGAAAAGGCTGGGGTAAATCAACCCATTGCTCTATAATTTGAAGTCACCGATTGTAAATTGTAGCAACATAAAGAATAGTGAAACACCAGCTAACGCTAACTGGTAAGGGCAAGGAAACTCAGCTGTTTCATTCCACTCAATTCAAATGTTCCATTCAGTTAGCATTAGCTGCCGGTTGGCAAACAAAAAAGCCATGGAGAGGGTTGTGAATGAGAACACATTTGAACTGGCATCACCTGGACTATGATCTCCTCCTCGATACGATCAGTGCAGTTGAGTCTCTCGATGACATGGTCAGAGCCACTGTACTCAAGGACAGCATTCCCCACCTTGATTTCCCTTTTGAACATGCTGACCACAAAGCCTCCGTTGAGCAAATATTCCCCACGACTGTCAGAAACAGCTGAAAACAAAAACAAAAACAAAAAACAAAATCACAGCATTAGCCTGACTGTCACACTCCTGTGGTGGGGCACGAGAGAACAAAGCTGTGTTTTATTTGACCTCAATCTTTGGGTAGAAGCCACAGCTCTGAGGCAGGTGCTTCTGAGAACATTTCTCTCCTGTTTATTTTTTCCATCTTATTTCTCCACAGTAAAGGCAAGTCTCTCTGGCCTTTGATTCAGTTTGGAATTTGGATCATATTTTGTTTGTGTGGAAGAAGGAAACTTCTGGTCGATGAAACATTGCATTTCCATGTACAGTAAGGTCTGACAATTAAAGGGGGGGGGGGAGATAAAGCTAATTGGGGTAAAGTAATCCAGCATTCCTTGAAGAACCTTGAGTCTTCCTGTGCAACAGTCAGTCTACTGCACAAATTCACACTAATGCGATTATGTAGCTCATTTCCTGAGTTACTTTCTCCGCCATTTCACACGTCACAGTAATGTGGCCTCAGAGCCCAGCCCATTCCCCACATGACCCCCCTCACCCAGTCGTTTCCCCTGGAGCCCCTCAAAACACATACATACACACACACAAACACACACTCTTACACAGTGTCTCATCCATCCATGCACACATGCACTCTCATTAAGACATACACAGACACTCCACCCAGACATACAAAACCATCCACCCAGACATATATATCCAGACATGTGCTGTCTCTTTCTCTCTCTCTCTCTCTTTCACACACACACACATGCTCAAACCAACCCGTCTGCGCATACAGGCACTCACTTTCAGACAGAAATACACACATATACACACACACACACGCATACAACAATCAAATCACCCACCCATCAGACATGCACGTGCACGCACACACACGCACACACACGCACACACACACACACACACACACACACACACAAATCTCTCTCCTATGGCAGCCTGGCCCTCCAGAGCTGGAACACACAGAGGAGACACAGATCTCCTCTAGGGTGGGGTTGGGTAAAGTGGGGCCCGGCTGTGCTCCAGATCACGAAGCATGTTAACATGCATGCAACTTGAACTTCACACTTCAACAGGGGCCATTCACCACTACGCCCCTCTCACTCTCTTTTCTTCCCTATCTCTCTCTCTCTCTCTCTCACACACACACCCTTCCTCTCTCTTACACTCCCTCTCTCTCTTTTTCCTCTCTTTAAGGGGCCATTCACCTCTCTCTTACTCTCTCACTCTCTCTCTCTCTCCATGTGGTTGGGGCAGCGCCACTTTGGTCCAACTGCCGTTCAGGAGCATGGCAAGAGCTCTCAAAAAGGCCCATTTGTGTTGTGGCATTTAACCCCACACTTCACTCTTCACGGTGCCATGGCTATATGGTGAGCAAGGGGGCCGCTGCTCACACCATTAACACCTTTGAATGTAAACAACACACTGGGGAAAAAAAAACGTGACTGCAATACAAAATACCCACTGTTTCTGACCCCCCCAGAAAGGAAGTACGCCCCATTAGTTCTGTAGGGTCGGTCCCTGATTCCCAAAGATCAGGAGCCACAACTGCAGGTTGTCCACCTAAACCCCCATCCAAGGGAGAGACCTCGGCAGCATTTAAGCTAATTGCTATCAAAAATGATATAGCAGAGAGTAAGTAAGTTAGCTGACTTGATATAAAACAGAATGTTACGTGGGGTCTTACCGAGGTAGTTGTCATCCTCTGCTTTCCCTGAGTAGCTGTGTTGTCGCACGTCAATGTTTGTAGCACCACTGGGTATTCGAACAACTACGTTGTATCCTAGGAGAGACCCCCAAATAAAGAACGCATGTTAGTGAGACTGGTTGCACACACACACCCACAGTAGTGTGGACATGGGAGACATTGAAGAGACACTGCCGTATCTCCGGGACTATGATGCTCACCGTAATGGACGGTGTTGAACGTGCCCGCGACAGTCTTGCACGAGGAGTTGTCCCCTCCGCACACACCACACTTGTCCCTCCTGGCCTTGGAGTTGAGCACGTGATCGCACCCTGCTTGCTGTGGAGCCAAGAGACACATCAAAATACAAATCTCTCTCTCTCTCACTCTCTCATCAGGTTGCTATTCACTTTGCACTTAGCTCCAATGGGAAACCTCGGAGTAAGCACGTGAAAGTAAGTATGGAAGGTATGTTGTTGGAGTGGAGGACTCCTGGGTGCTATGTAGTTAGTACTCATCTCTCTCTCTCTTTTCTCTCTCTCTCTCTCTCTCTCTCTCTCAACACGTACATTGAGAGACTGAAGTTCTTAGCGGGCGGCTCGGTGGAGATAACATTGTTACAGCTGGGATTGGCGTGTTTGTGTGAAGGAGCAAAAACAGCGTAACTTTATGTGCTTATAGAAGTCAGGCCGGCTACACTGAGGTGCAGGCATGTACTGAAACACACATGTCCACACACACACACACACACACACACACAAGAGAGAGACACTCAGACAATTCCACAGAGTGATATTTCAAAGCTTGAAGGAGTACCATAAGGCATATGGCCAGGGACACTCAAAGCATTTTTTAGACATTTCCTTCGGCGGTGTGACATTTTTTGCTTCCTGCCGCCTTGAAGTGTGAAGTACTTTCAAGGTAAAAGGGGGACCGTATATTGACCTGCGAACGCCGGTGTGTAAGGTGAAACTTCCGGGTTTAGAATGTACAAATATTTGAGAATGTGAAGAGGGGGAGTGGGGGAAAGAAGGCGAATCAAAGCACCGATTCCTTGAGATTCTAAAAACAGGAAACGCTCAGGCATGGCTACTCACCCTGCACAGGCCCTGTACGCAGATGTCATTGGTGTCTGGCCCGCATGGGGTACCGTCAATGACCCGGTCCCTGAGCTGATAGTAGGCCGTGCTCCCAGCCACCCGGCAGAAAAGCTTACACCGATCCTTCATGAGGACTACAGCAAAGAGACGACAACGTGCAAAGAAAAGAGAACTCACTCAGAAAAGTCAAGGGTAGAGAGTAGGGATTCTCCAGCAACACATCTCATCCAGAAAAAAACAACAGTGTCCACAGGATGAAAATTGACAGAGTCAACATCCAGCCTATAAATACTTCACAAGGCTATTGCACTTATTGGCTGTTGTATATAAATATTTACAGGTCCATGATTCAGTGATATCCTAGCAGATGTAAAATGTTTTGTAACTGATAATATTGTCCATTGGGAGAAAAACATGTTCCTTCTCTGTCCCATCTCCAAAATCACCAGTTTGCACTTGCTGTTTGACATACTTGCTGTTGGACTTCTACAGATTTAGGAGTGGAAAATATGGGGCCTACCTTTAGAAAAGTAACTAAACATCATGAAAGAACTGTGTATACAATATGTTACTAATGTAGTTCTAACCAAGCGTTTTCCCGCACTCAAATTCAAACAGTGCAAGATACATTAAGTGATTATAAATGTAAATAGCCCATATCACAAAGACACAGACAATATGGTCCGTGGGCACAACCCAGATGTCTGAACTAGGCTGTCTTCATCTTTACTCTTCAGCATCCTGTTTGCCTACACCTACTGTAAACATTTAAATGATCTGTCACTGTAGTTTTTAACCGACTTATTCAATACGTCCTCTTTACAATATGTTGGTTAATTTTTGAAACAGTTTATTTTAATGCATGTTGGAATATTAAGGATATCCGATAGAAATCGCTCAACAGCAAGGGTAGAATCTGTGGCGAACCTATATGCTATTGGTTCAAGTGTTGTCAGAATGAGTTTTGTGGCATGTACAGATTTGCAAGACTCTGAAGTTTTCTTACTTCCACTGTATTTTGGCACCCAGCGAACGTTTGGAGGTAGAAGGTTGATGTTGAAGTGCCTGCCGTCAAACATGGCGCACTGCTCCTCGCGGAAGTCCTTCTTCACTTTGGAGCAGGGCTCAGAGTTGCAAGAGCGGAACTTCATCCGCCGCCCCACGCAGTACTTTCCCCCATTCCTGGGCCTGTAGGGAAACAATAGATAGAAAACAAAACAAAACAAAACAAACCAAAAATAAATAAATGGCCGTCAAACAACACAAAAACATCCTCCATCAGTGAGCTTCCACCATGCTCGTGTTTCTCCCTCTATAGAACTGAAAAGCTATGCAGCACACATTCCCCCATCTGTCTTATGACTTTCAACAGGGCAGAAGCTTGCCTTGACTGAATGCTCTAAGTGATATCATTGCTATCTTATCCCCTGGCAGACCTTGAGGAAGTTAAAAAGGGGGATTTTTTTAGGGTGGTGAAGGTGATGCTGAAGGTGGTGGTGGTCAGTGTGCATGCCTGGGTGGAGGAAGGGGTTTGATCTTGTGTTTGTCAGGGTACACTGAGAAATCCTTGCTCAATTCACAGTCCAGTTGATGTTGCCTGACTACAAAGGCGGCGCTTACACGGGTCGGTTGCACTCCCGCAAGGCGATCTTGATCCCCCCGCCGCAGGATCGAGAGCACGTTCCGAAAGGGCTCCACACGCCCCAGGCACCATCCACAGGCATGGCGTCGTGCTCTTTGGCGATGCACAGGCCATGTTTACAGTGCTGCATGGATGAAGAGGAACAATCAGTCACAAATGGCGAACCCATGTTTCTTATACTAAATCAGACACAATAGAGGAGGTCTGCGCAAATGGCTTGTTGGTAAGCACAATAAGGCAGTGAGAACAAAACAGAAAAAGCTAAGAAACATGAGCATCTGCAAACGCGAAAATCGGCAGAGGGAAAATCTTCCACGTAAAAAAAATTAGAAAAAAACTTGCAGGACGAGATGTGTTTCATGTTAAGGAGGAGGACTGGCTTTCTTTAACGACCCAACATCCGCATTTAACAACCCTCCTCATGTTCTGTGCAGTGTCAGTGGTGTGGGTTTTGCAGCAGAAATACAACGTGTAAACACAAACAGGCCCTTTGGCATGTGTTCACTGGGATCCCCCAAAAGCCCACTTCACTTCAACAATCTTTCATGTCAGGTAAAAAGGGAGGAAGTGGAGGTTGGAAAAGTGGTTAATTAAAACCTCCATCTCACCAAACAGGGAAAGCCGTGTAAACCCACTTCTCACAGGCTTATCACTGCTCAAAGCAATCCAGGCCTCACGGCAATAAATCTTTACCTAAAACCTTTAAAATGGTTTGTAGAAGTTAAAGCATTGGCGTGGGGAGGGCTGATTTACAAGGAACAGATCCTGATTTACGAGCAATGTAATGGTGCTGTCCTCACATTCATAAATGATGTTGCTTAAATTGGCTGTGCTTAAATTGCTGAATTGCTATAAGAATGGGCAGTGCACACCATTCTGAGTGACACTGTCCATGCTGTACTCTGAGAGAAGATCATTTGTCAGGCTGTGGGGGTGGAGAGATGATATCAATGCTATGTTTGTTTGTTTTTTCGTGTGTGTTAGTGTTAGGGTTATGGAAAAATGCTTCATCTTCTTCACACTTGCCTTGCCAGGGGAGCAGTCCGTCCCGTCCGCCCAGGGCATGTGATGGGTGCGGCAGCCGCGCTGGGCTCCCTCCGGGCTGGTGCACCACAGCCTGCGGCACTGAGTCTGGACAATATCCACACAACACACACTGTTAGTTAGCTCCCCCCTTTCGGCGCGCTCCGCACTCCTTGGGATGACTCCCGTCCCAGCAAAACATGCCTGCTATGTATACCCAGTCATAACTCATGGAGTGCGCCTTCAAATGAGTGCCTTGAACTCAAGAGGCACTCTGAACATTTAGAGGAACTGAGGGGAACTCAGAGAAGCCCTACAAGGGGTGCTAGCTAAGAGCCTTATGTAAGTACGAGCCCACTTGCTAAAACAGACATCACCCGCTCCACTGCCCTGCCCTGGACTCTTTTGTTTTTCTGCAGAGGGCAACCCCATGAGTAATACCCAACTTAACGTAAGTACTGGTGTGGCTTGCCTGTTTTTAAGGGAGTAACATAAAAACATGTCAAGATTTAACACTGCCGCGGCAGCTTTCTCTCTTACCATATATGGGCACACCTGTGTTCCTGGCCCAAAGATTAATTCACATTGTTTGTTGACGTTGTATATCCGTCCAGGCAGCTGCTGAGATAGGCTGTATGGTCGAGATACTGGCTCGTCAAGTAAGCACTCTCCATACCCTGTGCTAGTAAGAAACAAGAAGACAACAGCTTTGAGACAGAGAAAATGACACACACAAAAACACATTCCTTAGTGGCAGAATGATATGGCTCACTCCTCAGTGCATTATTACAGATGTGTAACCTAATAACCAAAAAGCCTACCTAAGCAGATCAACACACAAGAGCTGATTACTGTTGCAGATGATAAAATATAGAAAACACTATCATTTTTCTAGTTTGAGACAACGAGAAAAAAGTAGAACCGATCCATACTCGAGGAACTCGGTTATGAATTTACGGCTGCACTTGGACCACATCCACGGGTTGGTGTAGTAGTTGAGTGTGGGCGCCATGACGTGCTGCTGGTTCTTCACACCGTCCTCTTTACATTTGCTACTGTCGTCGTGGGGCATGTTGAACCTGTTTAAAAAATAAAGAAATAAAAAAGTGAGGGACAAAAAACAGACTGCACAGTGAGCCCACAGACTTTGCTACTGTAAAGCAGTTTGACAGCTGTGCCTGTACCAGTTAATGGTTGAGAGACCTACATTTCTGTGATTAACGTTAGTGAGTTAGAGTGAGAGAAGGGGAAAAAAACAGCACTTTGGTCCTTGAGGGAACTTGAGGCACATGACGGCTGTGGGCCTTGCCACGGCTGCAGGCCGACTGGCAGGTAGACTGATTGTGGAGCGAGCCTACAGCAGCGAGGCATGCCCTGAGGCATGCACAGTACAGTGGCCTTCAGTACAGTACCACAGTGTGCGCTACTCTGTGGCTAATCAGCCTCTCGGCAGTGACCAGCAGTGATGTCACCTCCTGACGGGGATAAGCACGGAATTCAAAAATCCCATCTTGTGCAGGGTGGTGTGGTGAAAGAGTAAAAAAAAGAGAGAGACGGCATTTATTTTTAAAGCATAGAGGCTAGCTAAACGAATACTGCACATGCCATTACAACTTTTAAATGTTGTTGGTGTAAGGTGGTCTTTCTCTACCCACAAACCCACCCCACCCCCTATCCCTTCTCTCTGACAAATCTGCCTGTGTATTTGGACTTGTGGCCATGATGTGGGGACTGTGTGTGAGGACTCTCACACAGCATTCCTCTAGGGGAGTTTACCTCAGCACCGAGTTCAGACAGTTAGCGCTGCTGACAGCCTAATATGGCTGGGCTAACTGTGGCCTCTCACATTAGAGTGTGGGGGGAACTAGGAAGAAGGACGAGGGGGACTAAACATGAAAAGATTTGAAGATACTCTTATCAAACAGACCACATAGTCTTTCATTACAGCGTCACTGAAGGACTTGCAACAATTGGTATGTGTGTATACACTATGCTGTTTCAAGAAGTGTTGTTTACAACAGATTGCAATGTCTGATGTAAGAGAGAGAGAGAGGGAGAGGGAAAAAAACAATGAACACCATTGTGTGTGAGAGAGTTAAAATAAAAGGAATGACTGTGTGACGTCTTGGGAATCAAATTACTGAGGACATTTGAAAGCAGACAACTGGTAAAATGTGTAAGGAGAGAGGGTGTCAAGAGTTCAGCGGCTAGAAGAGGTGATTTGATTCCGAGTCTGAACTCTGAATACTCACACATGGCCTAGTTCATGGGCAATGGTGAAAGCAGTGCTAAGTCCATTATCCTCACTAATACTGCAGCTTCGGTATGGATCACAAACAGTGCCCAGCTCTGCAAGACCTGAAACACACAAGTCATCACAATCACCATCACCATCTTCATACACAATCCCATCATAAAAAAAATCTTCTGTCTGTCTTTTGTAAGATGTGAACATCTGTTTAAATTTTCTGAAAAGCTCTACCAAATCACCATACCTAAGGTATCACATTTGTCACGTGCACGGCAGATGTCCTGCCTGAAAGAGAAATTGCATCATCATTACCACCACAGACACATGCTAATGGTGTACACACACAAACACAGTAAACAAATTAACTCTTAGATTTGCCCATTACAGCCACATCAAGAATCATGGAGGAAGAAGACGTAACTACCTGGTAATGAGGATTGCTGTGTCGTGGTGAGAGGGGTGGTTGTCATCGGGGTGATTCTGACCCTGCTGCCATATACAGAAGTTTTTTAAAGTGGTCTGTGCATTGAATGACACCATGGGCCCATCCTAGAGTCACAACATCAACACGTTTTTAACAGGGCACAGCCTACATAGGAATATATAATTTCTATATAAACCAGGGAATACTGCAATCTTACCAGCTCACTGTTTATGATAACTAACTTCACAATGACGATATTAATCAGATTTCCAATACTAGGGTCCTTATATATCGAGGATACCTGTTGAAAAGATTTACACAGGGACAGATTATCATATGGTGAAACATGCATATTTCATCTAAATCACAAATCTATCTGTCTTAACTATAATTTACCCCTGCAACTGAACATTAAAGTTGATATAGAAAAGCAATTCATTTTTGCTGGAATGGAGTAAAAAATTCTACTTTGTGTTGTCGAGATATTGGCTGTGGTACTTTATCCTCTCCTGAATGCAGCCAGGATTAAGATATAGGTCAGACTTGCCCCCATGTACGGAGAGGCACAAATACCTTGTGCATGCTACACATATAATATATCTGATGTTATTCCTCCACATTCATCATGACTGTCAGACCACTCCACCTCATGCTACCCACAGTCCTGAGGGGTTTGAAATTCCTTCCCACTCTCTCTCCCTCACCCCCACCCAAACCCACCCCACCTCACCCCACCCCATACGTTACTGTTGACAAACAGTAACATATCAAAGGGAAATCAAAAGAGCGTGTGGCCAGCCAGGCAGAACTTACGATGGACATGAGTGTGAGAATGTAGTGCTGGAGGTTGCTGCCGTGATGTTCCACCATTTTGCTGTCTGCAACCACCATGACTTCTACAAAGCGGGGATAAGAGAGGAAGCGCTTTGATCTCCTGTGAGGTCCTGAGTCACTGCTAACATTAGCCGAGTGCTTGTTTTCGCTCACGGGGAAGGCACTGCCGAAGAGTCCGTTGCTCAAGCGGTCAAGGTCAGCCTGCATGGCAGCAGAAGGTCTCTTCTTTGCCTGGTCTCTGGGTCGCCTGTGTCTCTTTTTGTGTCCTGGAAGACATTTAGCAAGATAAGGACCAAAAGAAGACACAACATAACTGTACTAGGAATGACCCTAACTCCGTTTCAACTGCTACAACCATGCACATACTATAAAGCTTCACCCACAATACATAACAAAAGTTACACCCATAATACATAACACTGACAAGTCACACAGAACTTGAAGGAACTTAAGGAAATCAATTTATTTTTTTTCACACTTTCCAAATATTTCTCATTTTTCTGGCCTTGGGTCTGCTGTACGTTTCCGGCAAACACTTTAATAAGTTCAAGGCAGATGCTAATGAGGAGATTTAGATCCATCAGGGACTGGGAAAATGTATGTGCACTGGGGTGGCACAAGGAAAGTGTGTGTGTGTGTGTGTGTGTGTGTGTATGTGTGTGAGCGCTGAGTGAAGGGAGGGAGGAGGGGCGTGGTGGGTCAAAGTAGCTTGGCATTTTGCCACTACCCAGAAATGAAGCAATACCTCCATATCTCTGAAATGACTGCAACTACTTCAAGTAAAAATACTGGCCTCTGTATGATTTACAAAACTACGTTTGGCCAAATACC
>JAVQKI010425104.1:0-10231 GCA_036025975.1 Nematalosa erebi | reverse complement strand
GATGGACAAAAGAGGGGGGGGGGGGGGTTAAGATCTTATTGTTGAGAGTTTTCGAAGAGGATGAAGACTTCAAAATATTTGACGTTCCTCCGGTTTCATGTGTGTGCGTGCGTGTGCGTGGTGATGTGTACACTGAAGTCTTGAGTGCTTGGATTTCCAGAAGGTTCTGCTGTGGATCAGTTTAATCTCTCTGGGGTTCTGTGCCCAATCGGTCCCTGCGCCTCAGGTCTGCAAAGACATTAATGTGCTTTCTCCTTCCTTCTGCTCTTTTTCTTCTTCTTCTTTTCATTTTTCCATTTTTAATCATTCATCAGTTTCATAACAACAGATTTGATGTTTTAAATCTAAAATGAAGAACAGAAATTCAGTCACATGAACTCAAGTTTCTCTTCTTCTCACTTATTCCTCTGCCCCCCCAACCCCCAACCACTGAACACACACACACACACTCACACACACACTCGCATCCTCCAAAACATGAGATCACTACTTTGGATGTCTGCAGCAGGACCATCATCACTCTCAGCAGGTAATCGTCTCTGGCAGAGGAGCTACACTTGGCAGGCCGTCTGTTGTTTAACACTGTTGGGTGTCACATGCTCCCACACCGTACATGTATGTGTGTGTATGTGCATTAAGTATGTATGGATGAGATGTTAAAGGAGGGATCAGGTGTGATTCAATCCATAGCCCTGTTTTTTTTTAAATCACCGAGTGCTGTCTATAGGAAAAAGAGGTACAACACAGAACGAATAGAAAGACCGCCAGTTACAAAGGAAAATGACAGGGAGTTTTTGTGCCCCATTCAGTTAATGTTAGCTGCCTTCCCACTACTCATTCTGTCTTGTATCAAATTTTCTCGTCCTTTTTCCTACCAACCGCTATCGGTGACCTCGAACAATAGGACTATGGTTTGATATACACTGGATTTCCCCTTAGTCAAGCTATGTGTTAGCTTCATGGAATACTTTCAGCTTTGCATTGTGTTGAACACACCTTTACATTAACCACGCGCTTTGAACACACCTTTAAATTTACTCGCATTATGTTTACGTGATACAATGGGCACATGTGGTAAAACGCCATATAGGAAAGTCAGAACGAAGCTAGTTGATTAGCATGCTAACTTCAGTAAATATCAGAACAACACAGTGCTTGCGGTTTTTGACAATGTCGGTAAAGTTGTTTGTTCTTCGAACTGGTTTATGGTGAGCGTTCTAGAGTATAAGAACAGATGGGTGGATGCTACTTTTGGTTATTGAGGTCCCCTTTTAAAGCAATCTACCTCTTTGTTTTTATGATGATACATTTCTTTAAAACTATGACATGAAGATCATAAAGGTTAAAGATTTAGACTTAAAAAAAGATTCAAGACTGTCAAGCATTCCTGCATTGCATCAATCACTTGATTGGACTGTCATTTGTAACGTCTCCCTTTATATACAGATCTATGTCCCAACTGTGACTGAACCAGTGTCCAGTCAAGACCATGAACACGCACACTGACATCATGTAACATTGTGTACGACTAATTATACATCCCCTTTATTAATGCTTTGAGTCTGTTTTTTGCATCTTTTTTTTTTCACAATTTCAACCTGAGTTCATAGATTACATTAACAGCTCCCTTGCAACCAGTGCCAGGCTGGTCCTATTAGCGATACTGAGAGTAGCTTCAAAGCTTCACCTGTGTTTGGCTGCTGGAAAACACCACAGGCTCAGTGCAAGTCCAGCAAAGAGATGACATTGAGAATCGATTCCCACGTACTCTTTTCCATTTGAGACACTGCCTTTTTCCCCCCTCACTCTTGTGTTTTTCAAGCCACCTCTATAGTGTCTACCTTTCCATTGGCCCTGTCTTTAGGGAGAGAGTATTTTTATGCCCTTGCATTAGCCAGTGGGGGAATTGTCCCTCTTGAGATTGAGTCTACCCTTAGAAGTTTCAGACATTTAGTCACTCCCCGACTAAGAATAACCAGCCTGGGGCCTGGTTGCCAAGCGATTTTTCGTCTGTCATTTTTTTCCCTCTCCTCCTCCTTTCTTCTTCTTCTTCTTCTTCTTCTTCTTCTACTTCTTCTTCCTCTTTTTCTTCTCTTACCTCTCCTTCTTGTTCTCCTTCTCCTTCTACTTCTTCTTATTCTTTACAGCCTCCAGTGATGCTGTTTTCACACCGGAATGATACCAGCCAACGTATTAAGAGAGAAGGGGCCCGAAATGCGAAAAGCAGCTTGAGACGGCTCAGGATCCTGGGAGAAATTTTTCACTGTGGCGAACAAGGGAGACAAACTGGAAAGGTTTCAGATGACTGAGTGTTCTCTCTCTCTCTCTTTTTCTCTCTCTCCTTTTCTCACCCGCTCTCTCTGTCTCTCTTTCTCTTACAAATACACACACACTCTCTCCCTGTGACACACACACACACACAAACTCTCTCTGACTCTCCTGCTGGATCTCCAGACTTGGTGACCAGTGTCTGCCCATTAAGCCCAGAGAAGTTCTCCACCACTTGATTATGGGACATAAAAACGTGGTGGCTGCGAGCACGCGGCTCCAGAACGTTTCAAATATTTAAAGTGCCACTGTCTGGTTTTTCGGGGCGACCACATCAAAAAGCTTTGTGGGCGACGTGTGCAGACCACAACATGGTGCACTCACTTTAAACTCAAGACTTTCTTGCTGTTCTTGTGGGAATATTATTATGTCTCCACTCCTGATTAAACGCCAACAACGGTTTCACACTCACCGTTTTTATGGCAATAAAATGACTTTTGGGCTCTGAGAGAGGCAACTTTTTAAACTAATGAGTGGTAGTAATCCCAAAGGAAATTGCCCTTTAAATTACAGATGGCTGACCGCTATTTGGACAAGTGAGGCCTATCTCCTCCCAGTGCAATAGAGGGGAAAAAAAGGCTAGTGATAAAAGAGATGGAGAAAGGAGAGATCCTCTGCAATGCGAGATATTACAACATGACACATTATCATTTACGACGCCTATATATCACACTTAATCGTCCAAAGCAGAATAACATGTTCTGATTGACAATACATGGAGTGAAGGAGAAGACTGACCAGACAGTGGTGGAATGTCTAGACTTTTCCTCAGTAACTTGAGTATACTGTGTCCACTTTATTCACCACCTGTCCTACCCAGCAGATTTGCCATATGGTCCTCAGAAGTTGTGGATGTAGTCTAAATTCATCTGAACTGTTTTTGAATGCACTGTGTGCATTGTCATTTAAAACCTATGGGCAAGTTGGAGCTGCAGTGATGTTACGGAATGACTGAGGTTTGATTCTCAAACGTTGTGTTTGTAGTCCACATTGCTTTGGATAGAAGTGTCTGCTTAATATAAAATTTTCAATTGGCATGTTTCAGACTAAGTGTTGTTCTTGTTGGGCCTCACACACTTTCATTCAGTGCAAAACGTTCAAAACATAGTGACCCTGGCGTGTTCTATGCTTTCAACATAAAAGCCCAAATTTAGTTGTGTTATCAATGATATCAGTGATATCAGTGGATTAGTTCGCTCATTTCTGAATGGATTTTCATCATTTTTGTATTGAATGGAAGTGCATGAAGTTCCCCTTTTGTAACTTCAACTTTTGACTTTCAACCCGTAAATGCTGGTAAATTTCATCAGTTCTTTACATATGGGTTCTAGAGTTTATAACACACACACATAACTCCGCTGCCTTCTCCTCAAAGAGCTGGGTCTGGCAGTGTACTCCTGTGTTAGAGGAGAAGTGAATTATTCCAGGTGGCAAAAGCAATTGTTTCACTGTCCCTCTGGATCTCATAAGGCAGGTACATTCTCACCCTCTAAATCCCTTGCACTGACCAGAGTGACTGATTTATTGCCACGCATTGAAAGGCTAAAGATAATTGTGTTTCTGTACTGAGCAGCTGCTCCACAGCTCACTGCTGAGTTGAAGTTCAAAGAAATCTGCCATTAGCCTTCAGTAAGTCTTAGTGTTCTTATTTATT
Source organism: Nematalosa erebi (assembly GCA_036025975.1). Taxonomy (NCBI): domain Eukaryota; kingdom Metazoa; phylum Chordata; class Actinopteri; order Clupeiformes; family Clupeidae; genus Nematalosa; species Nematalosa erebi. Next base: position 6,249 of record JAVQKI010425104.1, on the reverse strand, counting down.
CATTTGCAAAGGTGTTTTTTCTAAAGAACATTAAGACATTAATCTGCTCCCAATTGATATGCAAGCCTATGGATTTTCTGCACATAGTCTACTTGATGAGATGTTCTGAAAGGGCAAATGGCAGTGCTGTCATGGCTTATGCACTACAACCATACTGCACTTTACCTGACAGGCTCTCCCAGGTTGTGCCATGTGTGTGCCTAATAAATGTAATTGTTACTCTCAAGAGAGAGAGAGAGATGTCTTGGCATTTCTGAGAGAGTGTGGCCAAGCATGAGGTCCATTTCAAACAAAAGCTGAGGTCTGGATATTAAATGTGAAAACCATTTTGTATCATGTATTCACATGGTATACATATTACTAACATATGTAACATGGAAAAGCTAACATTGAAAGTAGCCCTTTTCCACCAGGACCATGAAACAACGTGCCTGGGAATGCCTTGCTGGTTTCATAAAAAGGAAAAAAAATTCCCATGTTTATGACATTTTAAGAAAAATCAGATGGAATTCTCTAGAAGCAGACATTGCACTACTGTCAAGTGGGATGGCAATAAGACATGACTGAAAGCACTCTTTAAAAAATACAGATAATAAAATGTCATAAATTTTACTCTTACATTCACCTTACACAAGCATCTTGAGAGCATTTTAGAATTACATAACCTCATATTTGTATCATGCTTATTTTTTAATTCTCGGAAATGATAACTGTGGAGGCACAGAAATCTCGACCGTCAACGTCAGCTTCTGAATTATACTAAATAAAGTGGAAGTAATTATATTCGCATTATCGGATTGCAGAGAAGATTTGTCCTGTCGTTGCAAACACGCGCATCTCAAGCTCCACACAAGCTCCACCCGCTGTCGCGTAGGAGTGTATAAACCAGCCAGAAGTACCAGAGCCAAGGACCTGAAGTGTGGCTGGGGCTTCGGCCGGTATTTTGAAGCAACACGAGCCTGGTCCTTGGTTATTTCAAGGAATACACGTGTGAGCAGAGGAGGATGAGCCGCGGTTAGACAAGAATCCCGCAGATGGAGGCGAAGTCGCAGTCACTCCTTGCTTGCGTCTAACCGAGGTTATTAGGATTAAACAGAGAAAAACAAAAACTTTGACGGACTTTTGGGAACTGTTGTAAGACACTAAAACATCTCGTCACTCGGCTTGTGGGGGACAGACCTACCGTTTTTAAAATTAAATTTAATTCATTGCCCCTGATACACACTTTTTCAGTTTGGATGCCCACAGAAGTCAATGTGCATCACCACCTGGAGAGTGCGTGCGTTTTAACGTCAGGTTTTGTCGCACTCTTTGACTCCCAGTGAATCGCGTGGATGTACAGCAATGACATTTCGAAGATGAACGATTATCATTATATACTTACAAAATGATTAAACAGTTACTTGTCCAAACCTGGAGTTGCCGAAAGCGTCCTTGATGCGTGTCCACTCCGAGATGCAATTGTTACATGAATGCCACGCGGAGCTTAAGGCTTTATCAAGCCGTCCTCTTCCTCATATTTGAGACAACGGAACATCCATCTTATTTCTGTTTGGAAAGGGAGATAAATTGTTTCTCAGTTCCCGTCGGGAAGGACTATATTTTTGGAGGACCTTACATTGGAGTGGCACCGATGCCGGGCCACTCATGCTGCTGGAGCCAGCACAAAGTTCGTAAAACTTCAAAATGAGGCTCACAAATTCGGGATTGGGCTATCTGTAAGTGAAACTCCATGTCCACAACCTATATGTAGGTTATTTACTCAGCAACAATAGCCAAATAGAGGAAAATTTAATCTCAGGCAATAAAACTGTTTTCTTTTTCAGGTTACTGCAGTTTATAGCACTGTCTTTCCACACACAGGTAGGTTTATATTCCCATGCTGTATGTGCGTCTTGCAGCCTGAAACCATGCTATTATTTTGCGCGGGATCCTTAAATTATAGTGCCGCTATATTTCAGTCAATAATAAAAGAGCAATATTGAGTTATAAGGGCCGAACCTCAGGTTATTTATTCAAAAGGTCTTATGCCGCAGTAAATGTGTTATAACCATGCAAACATCACATTATTACCTAAGTACTTGGCAAATATTCAAACATCTTGAAAAGAAGTACAACGAAACTCAAAAGGTAATTGTTATAACATCTGGATGTGGCGCATGGCTGCATTGAAAAAGAATCGTTAAGGGAAATAGTCCAGGGAGACAAGGGGTCAAAGGTCAGTCGCGGTAAAACAAACGATCAGAGGCATGTCATCTCATGTCATTATAAGGAGGTCAGCATTATAGCCTGCTTAGCCCTGTCAGGGACCGTCGATAGCCATTTTATTCGTTCGTTTGTTTATTTGTTTGTTTCTCCATAGTCTCGTATTACCAGCGTCTTTGATCTTAAAATATTTTCGGCTAGGGCATTAAGCTTCAAAACTTTAAAATATAGCATAACAAACAATTCGATTAGCCAATTAAATAGTCTGTAATATAGACTACACCACCGATATATCCTGTCCCATCGATCTACTGTTAGTTTACTGTTAAAATGTCATTGACAACTGTTTAGCGTTATCATGTTCTCCATCTATCAAATGTTGTTTTATTTTAAACAGATCTCTGCACAGTCACCACCAAACTTTAGGCAACACGTCAATGAGCAAAGCCGGCTATCGGATAGAATGAGCCGAAGACTGACCAGAACATATCAACTCTATAGTCGGACAAGTGGCAAACATGTACAGGTGCTTGGAAACAAACGGGTAAATGCCAATGGCGAGGACGGAGATACCCACGGTGAGTCGCGCTCTGGCATGTGCAGATTCTGAGATGCAAGTTTTCAAAAGCGCAGGTTATAGGTAATGTGTTGGGAACTTTTAAACGACGTGACTTAATCGAGTTTCTAAATTAAATGCTTGGTAATTTTATTTAAAATCTTTGGCACCGCGAATCATTTTCAGTTTGCGCAAATATGTTCCAACAGGTTAATCGTGAATTGCATTATGAACAATGCTCGGCAGCTGTATGTTGAATGTTTTGCGAATGTTCAGTTTTGGCGAGAGGGAACGAGGAGCCAACATTTGAAATGGATTTTATATTCTCTGTTATATTGATGACTGGCTGATGTCAGTAGAAAGCCATGGCTCTGGAAAAGTGATTAGGATTCATCTTACTTCTTCACTCTACTTAACATGTCCTAATTAGCTGTCTCATGCTTTAAGGACTGATAGACGACTGGCAATATTTGGACTTAAAATCTGTTCTCACTCATGATTCGTGATGAAAATAATGATTTAGGTCTAACAGGGAATTAAGTGTGCATAAGTGCTAACGAAAGTGCATTTTTTCTTTGCTATGCAATTGTGGCAACTGAAGTGACTTGTGGATTTCCATTTTGCACGGACTAAATTTAGCCTATCTTCTGTGATCTTATTCATAGGTGTTTACCTATGAACATAAATTATGTTGGCTGTAAAATATGTTTTAACCATAGTTGAATATATTGAAATGAGTTACATCCTGAAAATATATGCACAGGCGCAAACACTCAGAGACACACACGCACACATACATACACATACATTCACAGCTTTGTCCATTCATGCACAGTGTATTTGTGCAGACACAATGTCTTTAAACACATACATTGTTACAGTTATGCACACAAAGACAAACTTGCTCTTTCTCACACACACACACACACACACACACACACAGAGAGGCAGGCAAGCACAAATTCCAAAGATGACAACCCACAGCTCTAAGCTGTATGTCATACTGTATGTGGGTGTCTTTGCTGTTTCAGCTCCAAGTCTGACCACTGCTCCACACTGGTGGCTTCTGCTGTCCACACACACACACACACACACACACACACACACACTGCTCATCTTGATTGATTTGCATGCAGCTTGAGAGGCTTTGAGTGCAAGTGCAAGTTAACCATGCCTAGACACCATACGTTACTAAACTGAGAAAAGACTTTTGGGAAGCACTTGCTTTTTTTTTTTTTTTTAAATCAGAATGTGTCCTTATTTGTTTGTTACCAGCCAAGCTCATTGTGGAAACAGACTCGTTTGGGAGTCGGATTCGGATCAAAGGTGCAAAGACAGGATACTACATCTGCATGAACAAAAAAGGGAAGCTTATTGGAAGGGTGAGATATTTTTGGACGCATCTCAAGAAAACACATTGAAGTTATTTTCTGTCTATGATTCCCTTCTATCTTTCACTATTCTCTACTCTTACTTAAAGCACATTTCACTTTATGAAATGTGAGATATAAGTAAACTGGCCTTGCCGTGTAACAGGTGCTTTTTTTGGCCTCTTTAATGAACATCCTACAATTTGCAATGACTATCACCATTTCAGATTCATAAAACTTGCAGAAGTGTGCTTCCCTTTAAGGCTGCAAAACCTAAACCAGTCAAGGGACACTGAAAAAAAAAAAAAACCTCAATGAGTCATTTAACCCCCATTTGGTAAAACGCTCACAGCTTCCCCCCCTCTCGCCCTGTCCCCACACAGAAAAAGGGCCACGGCCGGGACTGTATCTTCACAGAAATCGTGTTGGAGAACAATTACACGGCGCTGCAGAATGCCAAGTACAAGGGCTGGTACATGGCCTTCACCCGCAAGGGTCGGCCGCGCAAGGCCTCACGCACCCAGCAGCACCAGCGGGAGGCGCACTTCATGAAACGGTTCCCCAGGGGGCACCTCCTTACCGAGAGGAGGCCCTTCGACATCGTTCCGTACCCCCTCAACCGAAGGACTAAGCAGGGACGCCAGCAACAGGCTGTGAACCGGTAGAGGAAGGAAGAGGACCATAGCGTGGACTACAGAGAGAGACTTTCGATCTCAAGGCGGCTGGGGCTAGGGGTGGGGTGATGGGGCTCCTTAATGTTCGAGAATACTTTGTAGAGTTTCGTTTTTGTTCTAAATACTGGAATATATCTAATTACGTTGCTATCTAATTGCAGAGATATTCCCACGTCGTACACTTATAAGAACGTTTTTTTAAGATAAAGAGAAAACCCTGAAATGGTGCATGGTGCATTTCTTTTTTCATTTTTTTTTCTTTCCCATAATCGGATTGTGGGAAGGACTTGCTGGAGAATCAAGGTTTCTGGACTGAATGTGTTTTGCAGTGGGTGGTTTCAACTCTACTGCTGAGGAAACTTTATTAGGCCAAGACACGATAAACTTACTGTCGAGGAATGTCACAATATTCATTTAAATATTACACACAAACAAGGCAGCTGCTGTTGGACTGAAAAGTCACTACACATCATGATAGATAGTGATGTAATCACAATCATTTGTGGCATAGATTTAGCCTTACCACACCTTTGTTTTATACACATATGAAAATATATATTTTTATTGCAAGATTTGTAAAGAAAAAAAATGTAATGTAAAATACTTTTTAAAAGATGGAAATATTTATTTTAGAGTGTATTAAATTCACTGAAGTATGTATTGTTTTGACCTGAGAACTTCTTTGGGTGGGAGGATGAGGAGGAGGAGGTTTGGGGGGAAGGGAGGAAGGGGGGCAGCTGATGAAGAATAAGCCTCACACAGCTTCACTCTTCCATTCAACTGACCTATTGGGCCCAACTCAGTGGCTCCCCGAAAGATTCTCCTTGGTAAACATTATTTACTTTGCCACTGTTATTCTTCCTCAAGATTTTTCTTTTTTCTTAAGGGTCTGAAGAGATTTTTTCCCCCTCTCCCTCTGGTTTTGACGTTTTTTTTTTTTTTTGAGGGGGGTTGTTTCTAAAGAATCTATTCAGGTTTGGAGGCCTGGGTAGAAGCCAGCAAGCCAGAGTCCAAATGAGGATTCCCGGTGCAATACGGTCAAAACAAAGGGATCAGGACCAAATGCCCTTTGTACTGACACAACCAGCCCCAGTAAATTCTGTGGGAAGCTCAAACTGTAGAGAGTGAATGTATATATACATATGTACTGTATATGCTGACAGGGTGTGCGTTAGTTCCGTATATAGAACACAAAAGTTTAATCACCATTCCATATCAATGCTCTTTTGAATGGCACGGCAGTTGACCTTGCCAGCAACAATGGAATCAGCTGTTTCTAGCGATAACCACATAAGATGTAGATATGTTGTTGACTTCTGATAGTGTTTGCTGCTGCTACTGTTGTTTTCTTGTGCCTTGAGCTTCAGTCACCGGGGGGGGGGGGGGGGGGGGGGGGGGGGGGGGGGGGGCGGGGGGGGGGGGGGGCGGGGGGGGGGGGCGCGGG
>JAVQKI010424701.1:0-13072 GCA_036025975.1 Nematalosa erebi | reverse complement strand
AAATCTGCTTTCTGCCTTGTGCAGATAATCGGCGCCGAATCTGCTCACTTCCAATAAGAAACAATAGAAAATATCGGCCTCGTCCTAAAAAATCTGCCTTTGGTGTGTCCGCGGCCTATGTTTACAGTCCAGATTATGTATGAAAGCAAAGCTGGCTACATGGAAGTTGTTCAGTGAGGTATGACCATGAACTATGGTTACATTTCTGAGTCAAATATAACAGAGAGGGTAAAAGCGGAGCGAGAGTCGCAAACGTTTGTTAAGTTCCGTGTTCTATTTTCGCAAGGGGGAGGGGGGAAAATCCCCCTTTATGCAGACCAGAATCGAGTCCTGATACGCTGATACAAACGATCATTAAAAAATTTATTTTGTGACGTATCCACTTATGCAGACCGGAACTATTCACGTTCGCTCCCAATATAGCATATTATTTTGCTCTATCTTGGTCAGTATTCAGTGATCTTTGAATATAATATATAACCCACATAACAGAAAATATATAGCATTGTTTTTTTTGTGTGGATATACATCCCCATATACATTCTAAGTTACTTTGTGAAAAGAGGTGTTTAAAGTGTTTAAGTGTTAAAAGTAGGTTAAATGCCCTTTGCACTACTCCTCTCCCCACTCATGCCTTTAGGTAAACGATGAGCTGTTGGTGAAGATCGCCTCACGCCGGCAGAACGTGACCGAGGTCAACATCTCAGACTGCCGGAACGTGCAGGACCACGGCGTGTGCTCGCTGGCCTCGCAGGCGCCTGGCCTGCTCAAGTACACGGCCTACCGCTGCAAGCAGTTGAGCGACCTGTCCCTCTGCACCATCGCCACACACTGCCCTCTGCTGGTCAAAGTCCACGTGGGCAACCAGGATAAGCTGACTGACCACGCACTCAAGCTGGTCAGTGGCCTCACGCCAAGCACATTGCCAGAAAAATCACCTAGTTTGGATGTCTTTCTCTTTACAATAGACAACCTTTAGAATAACCTTTGTCTTAGTAGCACCTGTGAGGATTCATTTTGGGGTTATGACTGTATTTCACAGGGTTGTGTTTTCTACAATTATATCCTTTTGTATTTCATAGTTGTGCTATTTGGCAATAGAGTCTTAGCCAGAATCTGCTTCAGTGTGTTTCTTTTTGAGGAGAGAGGCCTTTGACTCAGATGAGTGTCTGTGCCTATGACCATCATTTTTCTTTAGTTAAACACTCTTAATAGGAATCAAACCAAGTCAGATTTCACATTAAACAACGTGACGTGACAGACCCACCAGCAAAGATTTGTGCACTTGCAATCGTGTACAGAGTGTCTGCTTCAGATTAAATACTGTATGACCCAAATGGGTGGGATAAGGGGTGTTTTAAATGGATCATTACTGAGATCCATAAATAATATGAAGCAAGGGATGAGTGACAGGTATTTCACATATGCAGAGCTAATTTGCAGCTGGAATGAGTGTTCCTTGTGTGTGTTTTTTTTTTTGTATGCAGACTTGCAAAACAGACACACACTTTTTCTCTGTTTGACTATTGCTCAATCAAGCAGTCACAGAAGCATGTGTGCACCCTGAGTAAAATTCCACAAGGAGGCGATTAAAATGTTATTATTAGTGTCTGAGTCTCAGTCCATTTCTCTACCCTTGCTTACTGTGTTGTCCTCTCCCTCCCAGCTGGGCCAGCACTGCTCCGAGCTGAAGGATGTGCACCTGGGCCAGTGCTACAACATCAGTGACGAGGGCATGGTGGCCCTGGCTAAGGGCTGCCCTAAGCTGCAGAGGATCTACATGCAGGAGAACAAACTGGTAAGCAGCATGCTGTGCCACCCTTTACCCCTCAGCCAACACCACTGTTTGCCTGGCCCACTGTCCTGTCAAGCATTCGTGATTGTGAGTGTTTGAGTGTTTGGGCGCTAAGGGAACCTTTGCCCCAGGTGCCTTCGCATTGGGTGCGTGGGCTTTGGAACAGCTGCACCCAGGAGTTTGTGACCTCTTGTCACTTTGCCAAATTTGCCTCTTCAGCGTTATGTGCTCGCTTGGAGTTTGATTCACCTTCAGGCAGATAATACGCCCTCTCCACACACACACACACACTCACACACACACACAGTTTTAAAACATCACCTTCCGCATAATCTCCCGCATGTTGCATATGTAAATAGGCATACTCATGAAGTGTTATTCATAGCACATTTTGGTGTGTGCTGCTTTGCTGTGTATGGTCATGTGTTTCCTGTGCCACCACTGGAGGTCAGTGTTGCTCTCTTCATCTCCCAGCTGCCTCTCTGAGGTCTGTGCTGGAGAGCCAGGGCCTTCAGCACACAGACAGCGAGCGCCAAGGCTGCCAGAGCCTGGACAAACTGTCAAATCCTCCTGGACAAACAAAAGAGCTGTGTAGTCTATGCCTGTGTCCACAGTTTGATCAGATCCCACAGTCTCCCTGATGTCAGCCCTCCTGCGGAGAGTTGGGGGGGTTTGAAAGAGTGCGGAAGTAAACAACAGGCAGATGGGCCCTCTATTTCAGACACGGTTTCTGTTTTAGTTGCCTTTCCGTTTTTTCTATTTTCCATTCAAGTTCCTCTCAAGTTGCTTAATTTTCCTGAGAGAGATGGTTATCAGACATGCATAGACAGCCTGAATTTTAAAGAAATGGACAAAAGTCACTGTTGAAGTTCAGCTGCAGTTTTTTTCCCACTTCTCCTTCATAACACAAGATATAAAGATAGACTTCTGTTTGACATCCCAGACCGAAGGCCGCTGTTGAGTTTGAGTGGGCCAGGCTGTGGTATGCAGCATGCACATCCCCACTCCGTCACAAGCTCTGTCCACATGCGTTGTCTTTCCCAACACTAATGAAGTGTGCTGCTTCGTTTGCATCTCTGTGCTTTTCTACTCCAGCTGAAGACTCAACAGCTGGGATTCATTAGATCTGTTAGTAGTAACCAGCCCAATAAAAACACCAGTCAGCATGGAAAACATGATTAGTGACTATTAGGTGTGAGATTTATGTTCACGCAAACTCTTTCAACTCCACCTTATCGGCTGCCTATCTCCTCCAGATGGGAGGTTTTGGCACACCAGTCGCACGGACGTCTTCCTTTGTTTTATCAGCGTGGCCAACATGCTTTTGTTATGTCTAGCTGCGCAGTTCTCAGTCGGATCTCGTCTCAGAGCTGTCCCGAGATGGGACGTGTCCAAATGGAGGGCCGTTGGATAGCGGAACTGAGCATTAATTTTTTCCACTCTTTGAGTTTCTTCTTGTTTTAAGAAGACAAGGGGTTTCCTAAACATTTTCCTGCAGCAGTATCGTGTGAAATGATGTCCTAACTGGAGGAGGTTAAGACGGTATTGATACTGTTACAGATGAGTATCTAATGTGATACTAATTTTTAGAATTAGCATCGATTTTTTCTTCTCTAAATTAGCCTCAATTCTGCGTACAACATAGCAACTATGGGAAATTGGGGTATGCACACTAATATTTTCCATTTCCAAATACACACAGCACTTACCAACATTTACCAACACCAACACTGTAAGGATGGGAGCACAGAAGTGAGATCATATTCCAACCGCCGCATTTCAGTATACAGAAATTGGAAAGAAATATTAATTATTTTTTTAAGTCAGGGCATTGCAGATATTGAGCTCTCAAGGAAAGTCTATGTTCAGATGCTACTATTGCCAGTAAAAGAGGAAAGGAAAATAGTAAAATCCTCTCTTGAGATTGTATAGTGGAATCCCACTCCAAATCTGTAGTGCATGTGCATGCCATCCGTGGCCATATTATTATTATTCTTTGGAGTGAGTGCTGGGCAAGGGATCCCATGTTTTTCACAACTCATGTTTCTGTGCATAATGTCTAAATAGGAAATTAGTAATCAAATAATTACACTGCAAATGATTATTCAGATATTCGATTATCTGTGCATGCCCCAATGGGGAAATTTAAATAATAAAACACACACACGCACACACACACACACACACACACACACACACACACACACACACACACACACACACACACACACTATAATACAGTGTTGCCACAAGAGTTGTGTAACTGAAATGCAACTATCATTCAAGGCATTGAAGATGTTTTTGCCAATTGGTTTGTTCCTATCTGAGCAGGATTTGAACATTTCCGGTCTTGGGTTCCACCCTAAATTTAACATTCCCGAACCAGTTAGAACAAAGACATATTGTTCCTGAACTGGTTAATAATGTTCCATGTCAGCTGTGGGACATAAAAATAGGTATACTGTCATCACTATATTGTCCTTGAGTCTCTACACTACAGCAAACATTATAAAACATTAGGCCTTAACATTAATGTTAGATGTTTCCAACAACGGCCCAAGAGAAATATTTTTATGATTGGTTGTCTGTAATATTTACCTCTAATGAAATGCTTGAGACTTGGAGACTGCATAGGCGTTTTGATTGGCTGCTGGTGGAATTTGTAAGCTTTCGTCTGTCTGCTCTCCCCATGCAGTCCGTGAACCACAGGAGGTGAACCTCACCATTTCCATGTAAGCACAAACCTTTTCAGGAACGAAAAAAGAAGCAGTATTAGCCAATTATCTTTAGTTTGAATATGTGGCAAAATGGCAAATGTTTCTGGTTTCGTTCCATGTTCCGATTCAAAGCCTTGCTATCATTACATAAATGACAGAGAATTGGTTGCTGATTTGTAAGTGAAGCATAGCTCTCCTGTAGCGTTGGTAGTTTTGGTGTGGATTCACCAGGTCAAAGAGTTCATCTCCGTTTATCACTGTGTGAAGGATTAGTCCCCAGTCCAGTTCATTACCCCCTGACATCATCCTTCTCAAACTTGTGGTGTTCCCTTTCCTCTTGGTTTACAGGACAGAGACTCACTCTGTGTGTAAATGCGGAGTGGACTTGGTTGTGTACGGGTGTTTATTTATCTGTGTGCATTTGTGTTTGTGTGTGTGTGTGTGTGTGTGTGTGTGCGCACACTTGTACACGCAGATCAGGCACCATTTGGTCTGGGGTGAAATCTGAACCCTCTTTTTCTGTGATGGCTGTAATGTTTTTGGTGACAGATTGGGCAATTGTACGACTCTTACCGCTGAGCTCTGACTCCTCTGAATCACCTGCCCCCACCAAGCCACCCCACCCCACCCAGGCTCTAGCTAATGGCTTAAATGGCTGTTTCCTCTGGTTTCCTCTGAAGGCCCGTGCCTTCCCTCTGTTCCCCTCTCTGACATTTCTCATCTCTCTCTCTCTTTTTTTTTTTTTTTTTTGTTAAAACTGCTTTAACTGTGGCGTCGGGCTGTTGGCTTGTTTGTTGCTCGGGCTGCCCAGTAGACGTAGAAGTGGCATAATGTTACCACAAAGTGAAATGTTTTGGAAGTGTTGCTTGAAAGTAAGTAGCACTGCAGTTAACAGCATGTAGTCCATTGGTTTCACCTGCATTGCTTTATCTCACAGCTTGTGTGTGTGTGTGTTTGATATAGTTAACTTTACTTCACTGACCCACGATGGGAACTGCCCAAGTTAGTGACCTCAACGGAAGAGAGGGATCTTTGGGTTAAGGAGCACGCTTTGATAAATCTAATTTCCACCTACATTCAGATTTATGACTTCGCCAAACTCCCTCCTGCTTTTATGGCCAAGTATCCGGAGAAGCTAAAGCAATTATGCACTCTGTTTAGCCCAATTACCCTGCCCATGATGCCCTGAAATCGGATCCGCGCTCTCCGAGCCCCCCTTCGCTCCCACTAACTTTGCTAAAGAGCCCTGCCGCTAAATTGGCCCACTTGTCTCTCTGTCAGGTCTGAACTGCTGAACTTTTCTGCCATGACTTTGACTTTCAGCCTCTGACTGAACACTTTACTCCATGAAACTAGTTCTGGAGACCCTTCTGAGCTCCCTCTTCCCACAGGCCTCTTCCTTGGGCATGTTGTTCTTCAATATGGTGGTTGTTGCCACTGATATCTGTTCTTACTGCACTTGCCATTGCACTGTAGTGAGCGGGTTGGCCTTTATCATGTGTTTTGGTTGTCATGAAGTTGGTGACAAAGTATGAGCGAAGGCACGCTGAACAAGCCAAAAGAACAACGCACCTCGTTAGACTCCTTTTATTCCAGTAGGCAGCATAAGATGCTTCGTTTGTGTAAACGGTCTTCAGTTTGCACCAAAGTCTTACAGCAGCAGTTGTAGCAGCAATTATTACACAGCCTAGGCTACGGTGATGCCTCTCCAAGCGAATCGTCCCCGTCATCGTAATGAAAGGCCTTCCTCTCTCACACTATCAACTGAGCTGAGCATCTCTCTATCTCTCTCATGCCGGACCCCTGCATGAAGCGTGCTTATTGGTAGGAGTGCAGAGTTTCCGACATATCAGGGACCATTTTGCTGCGTGTTTTGGAAAACGACAAAACAGATAAATGTTTTAATAACGTAACGAAATACCACGATTCACGTCTCCGTATCGATCCGTATGAGGCGTATCTTTTGGTTCGATATAAAACCAAGAACCGTTGCATCCCTAGGAAGCACTCACGATGCAGTGGCCGTCCTCTGTGCCCTGTTAGAGTTGGCGTTCTCTGCAGCTGCTTCAGTGGGGCGCCTTGTCCCATCCTCTCGCAGAGTCACTTCATTCTATTTGTTCCTCACAATTAAATCTGCATTCTGAAATTGAGGCTCATTTTGCAAGAGGAAGCATTTTTACCCACCCCTCTTGCTCTCCCTCGCTCTCCATATTTCTTCCTCCCCCTTGACAGTTTGTCCTCGCCGCTTACGATGTAAATGCTCCAGCCGAGGGATATTGCAGGCCTTGCTGGCTGCTTCTCCTGGTGAAGCTGCCTGGCCATATGAGATGGTATAGAGATTATGGCCGTCTGATCCACTCTGATTAGCACACGGTTTAATTAGCCTAAAGGCATGTTGGAAAAGGAGCTGCACCATGCCTTTAAAGAGATTAGTTCGGGCCCTTTAAATGCCTCCCATCACTTGCATTCTCTTATATTTGTGTCTTCCCTTCCTTTCTCTCTCTTGTTGTGTGTTTCTGTCTGACTGTAACAGCTATGGTTTAAAGGAGATGTCTGCGGTTATCAACCCACATCACTGTTGCTCAAGCTTAGAGTGCTGGAAGAAGGAAGAGAAATGAGAAAATTGGATCCAACACATACCGGCAGCTAATGTTAATGAAAGTAAAGTAAAGTTAAGTTGAGCCAGCGTTTCCTGACCTTGTCATGGAGTCCTTCTATTTAGGAGACAGACTCATAACATGGGGTTTGGGAATCGGCATTGTGTCGCCCAACTATCAGTCCTCTACCACACCTGCTAATTGAAAGAAAGAGAAAATGAAGCTGAAAAAGAGTTTCCTTGTCCTCATTAGTTAGTGTTAACAGCTGTTTGGCTATTCAGTCCTTGCTGTATCACATTTTCTCATGGCTCTTTCTACTGGCAGCTTTTGGCAAGCTCAAGCAACAGGGATAGGGGTTGATTTTTGCCAGATTTTTGCTTTACGGGGTTTGCTGCTTGACTGACAGGCTTCTTTGGTTTCCACATTTCTTGGAGGCCTCCCCTCTCTCTCCTCTGTATGGGAAAGATGAGGATAAGGTGTTGGACCTGACAAAAAGATCTGCCTTTGGAACTAACACCCTTTTCTCTTTTCCCTCTCTGTCTCTCTCTTCCCTCCTCTTTCTCTCCCTGCCATCATGACGGCTGTTTGACTTGTATATTTGCACAGCTTCAGCCTTACAGGGCACCAGCCTAAGAACAGGATGTGATCAACTCAGTCTCTCACAGTCAGTCTTCTTCCCACACACAGAGAGAGCGAGCGAGTGAGCGAGAGCGAGAGACACAGCCATCGACATTGACATGAGCACCATATATGTATGGTTGAACATTTTTCCGCTGTGCTAAATCACACATAATTATATTAAATGAAACCAGCTCTCTACCGCAGGGGGAGAGTGCTCTCTAAAGGCCTTTCACCATCAGTGAAAAAGGCAAGAAAGCACAAGAGAGCATCATTAATTCATCCAATCACTGTCAGGGATATTGACTGGTGGGTTTCCTGTATCGTGTCACGTCCCTGAGGGGGTGAAAATGTGCAACTGATGCCCCATTCTATCATCCGTACTGCCCAGCTGATGATCATAACTCGCCTCATCTGATATTGACTTAGCGTAATAGCAGGCCAGCACTTGAGTCAGTTCTATTTTGACGTTTTCTAGTAGAATCTTGGCTGCATTGTCATTCTATGCCCACCTCCCATCACCACCACCATCATGCACATGCTTTGGGCCACAGATTGCAGCAATTTCCTTTCCACTGTCCATCTCTCAGATGCCAATCTTCTGGATCATTCTGGATCATTTGGTCTGACCTCAGCGTTCCTGTCATTCCCTGCCATCCTGCTGCGAATGGATGGGGCTTTGAAGTTTTTCCGATCGATAACGAAAGCTACTTCTTGTCTTCTCCTGTCCTGTTCAAGGAGGGAGGATGGTGTCTTTTGAGCTGATCAGTGATCAAGTCTATTGATGAACTCCTTTGATGTCTTTGGCATTTGGTGAACAAGGAGACTGTGTAAAAAAGGCTTGAGTGGTTTGTAAATGTCATGTCTGCCTTGGTATACAGTATATGGTTACATGGTTGGACTGGGATTGTACACAGGTGTATTTCGGGCCTACATTTACAAAATGCATATTAGCAGACGCTTTTATTCAATGCGACTCATATTCAGCCCATGACGCATACTCAACTCACTACTGAAGAGCCTGTGCGGTTCTTGAGGCTTTTGTCTACTTATGGCCAGTTCAGACCTCAGCAGAACACTTCTCGAGCAGCCTCTGATAGTTTAGGTGATCGTGAGTCAAATCTCATGCATGTTGAACTAATGGAGAGGTACTGTATGTAGATTGAGAAACACCCACTCAAGCAGAGTAGCCAGGTAACTTTGGGAGTCAGTCTGTATGTAAATATACACAAATAAATGTGTGTGTGCATGTGTGTGTGTGTGTGTGTGTGTGTGTGTGTGTTTATAAATGTGTTTGTTTCTGAAGTTGTCCATTCCTGCAGGGGGTGCTATGAGACCAGTTTTGACACGGTAGAAGGAAGAAAGAAAGTCGACATCTTTCTCTCTCTCACTCCTCGAGTGCCACTGAGACTCAGAGCGGCTCTGAGAGTAAAATAAATCCCAGCTTTCTCAGCGCAGCGGCGCCGGCAAGTTCATGATGTTAAAAATGGCTGTGATCTGTGAATGGAAAGTTAAGCTGGCATGAGCCCTTAAAATCCTTTCAATGGAGCAGCTAAACCATCTGTGGGTTTTATATCTAGAAACTTTTGTCACATTGCCTCTTACATGTTAGTGACAGCGAGAGAGAGCGAGAGTGTGAGGGTGACAAAGCAATGTTGATGAGGAGTGTGATTCACAACCGTTTGTGTGCAGCTAAACAATCCTGTGCTTTTGTTTGGGTCTCCTTGTTTTTGAAGAACAAATCCAACCCCTGTAGTGGCTTGATTGCGAAAGACGCCTTCCACTCGCACTGAAGCTTTAAACGGGGGTTGATTGAATGACATCTGTTATTATGAAATATAATCACATTTAATTGATTTCTGTAAATGGCTTGCCCAGTACATTTTGAATATCTGTCTATATATTAGATTTTCTCTCTTTTTATTCTCTCTCTGCAGTCAAGTCAATAGTAAGATGCATCATAACAAGTGCACTGCTATAAGTGCTACTGTTCATATCAATACTAAAGATTGTGGCGCTACCTTGATCTGTTGTCTGTATTTTTCTTTTGTCTGTTTCTGAGCTTGTTCCTCAGCCTTACAGCATGCAGTCTTTTTTCTATAAGCCAATATGAGCCACCCATTCAGGCATCAGTCAAGAAAGAGTCAAAAGTGTCTCTCAAGGCCTCTGTCATGGTCACAGCCAATCGTTGGCCTTTTGACTGTCAGCGCTACTGGGAATTCCAATGAAGGACACACGTATATCGACCTGATTAGGAGAGCAGAAGAAGAACCAGGGGAATGGTCAAGACAAGGTTTTTGGTGTACCCCTGAATAAAGACGTCTTTCTCCATAAGCAATATGCAGTTAGATAGTAGGCACAATTTTTGATTAATTCAATTTTAGGAAGAAGAATAGAGGTCCTGTATTTACTGTGCCTGCTCTTAGCTTGCAGTGATGTGTTGTCTCTGCTGTTACGGTGGTCTGTGATCCTGGACCAGGATTAGTTCATGAATGGTTCACCCCTGAACCTGAGTCAGTATGTACTCTTTTTTATGGTGGTGCCTTCATCTAATCAGCTTACATGCAAGATGGAGTTGGCAGAAATGTGACTCAGACATGAATGAGAGCATACGGGATCGAGAAATGACGACCTTCTCCTTTCTCTCCCTTACCCTGTTTAATGTGCAGCAAACACCTTCCTTCGTCTTCTTGTTCCTCCTCCCTATCTGGGTCTTCCTCCTTCCCCTTCCCCTTCCCCATCCCCATCCCCTGCACTGTGATTGAGAGGCCCGGCCCTGCCCTAATCACCCTGCCTCATTACATCTGATGGATGATCCAGGCGGCCTGTCCCTCTCCCATCTCCACGTCATCCTTCTCTCCTGCTCCGTGGGAAAGGGCAGTGGGCCAGAGGAAGCCCCAGGTCCTTGCTGTTGAGCCTGGAGCCAGGAGCCCTGAGCCTGAGGGCTGGAGCTGGCTCTGACTCTCCTGAGGGCTCATACCAGCAGCTGTAGTCCTTCTGGCACGCCTGCACAGCGCAGGCCAGGGCAGCATCGCCAAGAGACTGAGAGCTGAGAAATAAATGGCTAGTCCAACAGAGAGGTGGTGATCTGGGGAGTGAACCTGATGAATTGATGAAGGGATGGTTGGGTGGGAAGAATATTTGGCAGCCTGTGGATTGTTTTGAGATTTCACAAATCAATAAAGAATAACAGGGGCAGGGAAAATACAATTTGAACTCACAGAGACAGAATACAAAATAGACCCTAGCATTCCTTAACAATCTTTATGTCCTTTGTTTTACAGCACTAGTGCTACAGCTCCTCTACTTTACAGCTAAATGTTCAGGAGACCCACATTTTTGTAGCTCTGCCACACTTACCTCATCAGCCTCCCTCTTCAATCTGCCCCTTTCTATCCATCTCTCTCTCTCTCTCTCTCTCTCTCTCTCTCTCTCTCTCTCTCTCTCTCTCCCTCTCACTCTCCCTCTCCCTCTCTCCCTCCCAGGTCCCAGTGGTCCTGGGGAAGTCTCATTACTCTCGCTCGATATTGGGAATAATGAATTGGTTTAATAAGCCGTCTGGGTCGATGGGCTTAATGAAGGCCTGACCGACTAAGGGACTCAGAGCCTGAGAAGGGTGGGCTACCGTCACTGTGAGAGGGGAGGTGCGACAAGGGTCAGCAAGGTTGTCTTCATCCGCCCGATTCCAGCGCCACAAACCACACCCTTTGTGACTGATGAGTCTCTCACTGTTAAAGACTATCAATCTCTATGTCAAAAATGGAGGATGGATGGAAAGAACCCAACCGGAGCAGATAGATTTGTTCACATCAATGATGTTTTTCCCTCCTGTATGTCTGTACATTAGAATAGGAGAAATGGAATAGATCTGTGGGATTGGTGCAGGCCAGCATTCCATTTTGTCTGAATGGATGGGTTTTTAGCAAATTCGGTGTCATCCGATTTCAGAGAAGTCACCTACCTCTGTGAGGAAACCCTAACCAGATAAATTGCTTAGACACAGGCTCTGAATGGGCAGCAACAACTAATGCCATTTCGCAGTATTAGAACACCTGCTGCCTGAACCACTCAGGAAACCCAGAGCTTAGGATGAAGTGAATGTTCCAGCAGTCGCAGTTTGCCACCTCCGTCTTTGCAGTTTAGACATAATCCAGTGTGGATTTTACAGTCTGTCCTAGTGGCCTCAGCCAAAATCTGCATATTACCCAAATGAGTCAGGGCAGGAAGTGGGAGGAAGAGCTCGTATTTCTTCACGAAGCGCTCAGGAGCGCAGCACTGTTATGAGATATGGCATAAGGACAGCTAATCGATTAATGGTGCACTCAGCTCGGCTAATTAACAGCTGTCCACGATGGGGAAAAGCATCAGGCCTCCTTGAGAAGCCTGGGCTTGTGCTTTTTTTAAACTCAATGACCTCGACTGCCCTTACATATGAAGACTGATGAATGAAGCGCGGCACAGAGCCTTGAAGAAGAATGGGAGTTGGTTTCATACTGTATCGACTTTCCCCCATATTGACCTTTGCCAGAGGAGACCCTCCTGTTGCCTGCCCGTAAACTCACAGATGAGGGACGTGATTTAGCATTTAATGGGGGGGCATCTCTGCTTCTGCTGTGAGGGAGAAAAAAGTTGTTGAAATATATCAGACTTTGACAGATGGATTTCTTTTCTACATTTTTTGGACAACTTCCCCATCTCTCTGTATCATTTTCTGCCAGATATTTACTTTGAAAAATATTGTTTTTGGAAACCCAGTCTACTGCCCGTACCCATTTGTTATCTTCTCTCCACTTCTCTCCACTTCTCTCCTCTATTCTCTTTAAAAAAAAAAACCCAATGCCTTCCTCCATTCTGTTCATCCTGCAGTTGTGATGCGAAAGACAGGAGAGCATTAGAAATTCAAGAGCTGGCTTCTCCCCACCCCCTCTTTGTCCGGGCGTATTGTGTGATTTAGGCAGCAAAGCTAGCCCTCATGTCTCATCTCTCTCACTCCTTCCTTCTCATTCTTTCCTCCTCCTCCTCTCTCTCTGTCACAGCAGCTGGTGTTGGGAGCCCTCACCTATGATGTTTCTTTAAACAGCCGTGTTGCAGCTCTCTCTCCTGCAGCCTGTGGTTGGCCCTTATGCCCCAGGCAGAGGCGGAGGGCCTTGTTTTTCTGCCCTCCTGGGGAGGAGCCCTGCTGGGCTCAATTCTCCTCTAGCTGTTTGTTTGGCCGATTTGTTTGAGTGATCAGGTACATGTCAGTGGGCTGGAAAATCACTCTCTCTTTCTTTCTATCTCGCTCTCTCTCTCTCTCACTCTCTGTCACATTCTCTCTCTCTCTCTCTCTCTCTCTCTCTCTCTCT
>JAVQKI010424397.1:0-10075 GCA_036025975.1 Nematalosa erebi | reverse complement strand
ATGGCTCATTACGGGGTGAATAAGGGCTCTCTTGCCAGCTCTACCATAGATTCAAATAAATAAATAAATAAAAATAAATAGATTTAAATAATGGTATGGTAATGGTATGCCTATAAATTTCAAATGTGAAAGTAATTTTTTACATGAATGACAGCAGCTAGAGGTAGAATATCCTTATGCTCAAGTGCAGTGGTATATTTCATTTGCATAACTGTGCCTAGTGGACAGATTAAGCAATGAGTCAGTTTTTTTTTTTTTTTTCCCATTGTCGCCAGGCTGGATTAGAAGTACACGAATAACCATGGCAACCACAATGAATTTCTCCCCTCCATTCATGTGCAAGCGCACTCACACTCGATGCACGTGCACGCACGCACACACACACACACACACACACACACACACACACACACACAGACACAGACACAGACGCACATGCGCCCACACATACACACACGCACACACATACCAGCTCAAATGGTGAAAAATGCAGGTCAGGGCAGGCATATTCCAAGAACATAAGCTTTGTGGAAACAGTGAATGGGACATTAATATTCTTTTGTGTAGTAAATCCCTGATCGGGCTTCAAAGGCCTGCTTTACCCCCTTCAACGGGGAGCCCCACTCTCTCCCTCTCTTTTTCTCTTTCTGCTCACTCACTCTCTCTGACTTGTCAATCTGCTCTCCCCGGTCTCTCTTGCCAAATCTGCCGTCCATTCTTGGCCATCAGCATAAATTATTAAGCAGTTAGCTTTGTTTAGCTTCTGGCCATGTGATCTGAAATGGAAAAATGCTCTGTAATCTGTAATCTCAATAAGACACAAAAAGCACAAAAAGTAGCAGAACTTGCCACTGAACTCTAACTTTCAAAACAGCGCACTACGATCATCACCTCAGTGGCAGCTTCCAGTAAATGGAACAGGTTGTAGGAAATAACTAGACTGTCACTTTCACTGCAGTCAAACCTATACTTAACAATGCATCCAGCGCCGCATTTTCTGCCTTGGTGGAGGCACCACACAGAGGCAACAAGAATACTAGATGAGATGAATGAAAAGGCCAGGAATAAAGAAGGCATAGCCCACCGTAGGAGAAAGACAGAGAGTGGCAGAGACAGTGAACAAAGACAGACAAAAAGAGAGAGGGTGATGCTTGGACAAAAGCAACAAACACAAGGACCAAATGAGCCACCTTATCTCAGCTTTCCAGGCTTCCAGTGTGACATAGCCAACAATGCAACCCAGCCCATTTGGACCTGCAATCACGGCCCAGCCACTAAAGGTAACAGGGCCTCAACGTGCGGATTAAGAGGCCTTCACAAGACGCCCCTTTCCTTTCATGCACACGTAGTAACAAGCAAGTTTGGAGGGGAAAAAAATCATTAAAACACTAATCTGCAATGCAATTTCAATTTCATCTGAGGCTCTCATTGAAAACCGCAGCGCTTGTGAAAACCGATGCGTGCGAAAAAGCAAGACAAGGCCCAACTGCCAAAAAGGATGATGTTGGTATATGACCAGTAGAGAAATAAGGATCTCACAGCTCTACGTGTGACTGTGTGCTGTAGGGCGATTAGCACCTGATAGGTATAGGAGCAGGATGGGAAGGATTATCCTCCCATCTTCAGGCATTTCACTCTCCTGAGTAAAACAATGAAGGTGATGTCTCAATGGCAATGACTCCAAACTTCCCAGAATCATCTCCCGACATCACAGAGGCTCTGAGAATTATGACTGTGACCAGGAGCTGGAGCTGAAGCTGGAGCTGGATGTGAGGGGCCACTTAATGCCAGTCTTGTGATGGATGGGATCAGGGTGAGCGTCTGCGTCAGGGGCCAGGGCGGGAGGCCCTGAGTCATGACTGCTGGAAGCCTAATCTGCTGCCCTAAGTGGCTACACAAACTCCTCTAGTCTGTATACATTATGCCAATTAAAGGTGCTATATGCCCATTTTTTTTTTGGTTAAACCATCCACCAAATAAGTAGAAACAGCAGCAAAATGTGAGGATAAAACTGCATTGATACAATGCCAAAAATCCAGATATCCACAGAAGTTAGCATGCACACTGGCTAGCACTGGGCAGGATCTCCTATGGTCTACTACGTGTGGCCATATTACAGTGCAAGTAAATGCAAAGCTGTGTTCAAGACAGCAGATGTGTGACATCACCTCTTTTGGGACCATATGAAAAAGCCCTGGTCACTGCATCTCCTGACGAGATATCACCTATCGTAAGCCAGAAGAATGCAGCAGACTCTCCTCACCTTCCCAGAAGACTGGATGCCCTTGATCATGGCCAAGCACACCATGGTCCAGGCCACCAGCAGGCATACGGTCATCTTCCAGTTGAGGCCGCCACTCTCTGAAATGGAGTCGGAGATGTTGAGGGCCTCGCGGTACCAGTAGTAGGTGGTGGCGGAACTCTTCTCACACTCTGGCACCACATCTGGACACACACACACACACACACACACACACACACATACCAGACAGGTATTAACAGGGGCTTCAGTGAAATGGGCTTGGGTATTGGCTTGTGCATTACCATATTTCCATTAATGCTTTGGAAATCTATATTCATAGCTTGCACAGTTAATAGCCTTCTATATATATATTTCAATGGTAACATTTAACTAATTTAGTTTCATTACAACTGGACTCTAAAACGTAATGAAAAGAATTACCTCAGCAAAATGCATTTGAGAATGCAAAGATAGCTACCGGACTACCAAATTCCAATAACCAGCATGCATATAGTTGTGTGTGTGTGTGTGTGTGTGTGTGTGTGTGTGTGTGTGTGTGTGTGTGTGTGCTTACAGGTGGCGTTCCTGGTCTTGACCAGTGGGCACTCGTTCCAAGGCAGAGGCTGCTGGAACGACTGCGAGAAGTAGAACAGGCTCCAGCTGATGATGACATTGTAGTAGAGGGCCACGAAGAAGCACACCTGCCCAGGGAGGCCCATGATTGGTTAGATATGTCAGCCTTCCCACTCTGACCCACTTAGCCAACGTTCACACTTGTGGTCTTAGGAAGGGGGAAAGTGTAAGGACTACATGTTTAATGAGTTCACATCTATTTTAGTGAGGGCATGGTCTGTCCTTTTCATGATATAATAATAAACCTGAGTGCCATATAAGCAATATATAATATATGCAATAGAATATGAGGATGCAGACATCACATTCCATATTGTGGGCCCATTACTCTGAGTGTATGTACAGTAGTTGTGAGTGTGTGTATAACACGTTCATAATGTAATGGGGTTATGCACTGACCACACAGCTGGCGAAGCCGATGCCACCCAGGCGGGGGCTGATGTAGTTCCAGACTCCGATGCTGCCGCGGCGGATGCGCTGGCCCACGGCCAGCTCCAGGAAGAACAGTGGGATCCCAATCAGTACGAGCAGGATGAGATATGGAACCAGGTAAGCCCCTGAGGAAGACATAGACACAGAATGTTTGTGCACTTGTATACTACCAAGTATAATCCCTCCACGTATTCAGATAGACTGTATCTCATGGCCTGCACTACTGATGTAGAGGTGGACTGTTTCACACAGGATATGCATCATGCCCAGTTGGAAAGCTTTCCTGTTCATAGTGGCTTCAGGCACCAGATACAGCTACCTTATGATAGCTATGTTGTGACCATCTGTGTATGTGAGAGAGCGACAAAGTTTTATTTATGTCCTGAGGCTATGTTTGGGTGATGTCACAGCTATGTCCTCTGGTCCCGTTTGTGTGTGATTGTCTGCAGGGGATGGCAGTGACTGACCAAGACAGAGTAACATAATGCATTACTGGGAGCAAATATGAATAGTTCCGGTCTGCATAAGTGGGAGTGTCACATAACATCACAATATTAAATTTTCAATGATCTTCTTGACTCTGGTCTGCATAAAGGGGAATTTTTCCCCCTCCCCCTTGCGAAAATAGAACACAAAACTTAAAGTTGTGCCCCTCGCTTCGCTTTTACCCTCTCTGGTGTTGTGATGATTTGAGAATCACGTGTTAAATATGCAAACTGTCTGCATCAGCTCTATGGGATTACACAAGCCACTCATTTATTATTGAGAGCATTTTAGCACAACAGGACTGGTGAACATGACAGGCCATGATCACAAAAGCAACACTGTTTAGACATTCACAAACCACACAGCATACACACACCCCACACACCCACACGCACACACCCAGCCTCTCTATTGTAATGTGGGAACAGATAGATGAGAATGCAGAATGAACAAGATAACAGACAACATTCCATTTCCATTGACAGATCAGGCTGTGATTCACAGGATCTGCATGTGTGCAGTCAGTGTGACTGACGCTGATCAGATCACAGCTCTCTAAGTGCATTAAGTCCTATTATTCAGCACTCCCGAGTACATGGCATAACCTTGGGGAAGCCTATCTCCTCAGTGTTTTGGTCACATTGACTCTGCCATGAATATATAAGGTTGACCCATTCCAATGCTTCAATGGGGATAGAAATAACAATATTCGAGTCAGATTTGGAAAAAATTTCCAATCCAGTAAGGTGTATATCACTGTAAGTGTGACTGATTTGCATACAAGTGTAAAATATTTCCTGCTACTCTGGTTTGGGCACATTTCAGATCATTATCACTGGCATGGGCAGCAATGCCATGTTAAGTCACCAGTCCAGTTTCGGGTTTAGTTGCAGATGAGTTCCAGCAGTTCCTCTGGCACTGAGGTGGGGATTTCTATCACTCTCTGTGATTCCTTGCCATGCACTTATGACTATTCTTCCAATCATGTGCCAGTACTAAAACGATCCACAAATATTGTGAAAATAGTTCTATTGCCTTTGTTTTACTGATGAACTCTAAACAACATACCCATGGGCAAAGTAATGCTGAACCCCATGACTTATAATTTGCAAAGCATTTGGGGAACTATTTTCACCCATTTAATTCATGTGATTGTGGTTATATAGCTGTGAAATGCAACACCAGCCTTGCTTTTGTAACTTTTCCACTGAACCTGATCCCCTCAATCATAAGACTACCTGAGTGAGTGAGCGGGGCGTGGCAGATCAGTTTGGCTGACCCAGAGTCAGCATTTGACTGCGTCAGTGTGGAGGCCCACCGAGAGACAGCCGTGGCTAAACTGCTGCCAGCGAAGCAGAGTCGCGGCCAGCCTCTTTTAATCTAATTACAGAAGAGCCCAGCGGGGCGGCCAGCATCACTTCAAAAGACCTGGAGCACACCAAGACGGGGCCCAGATGCCACTCACACACTGCTGCCCCTTCGCCGGCGGTGGGGAACACACACAGACGTGATCACACACGCCTTACCCTCTACCCCCAAACCTGCACACACACACACACACACACACACACACACACACACTCTCACACAGAAATTATCCAACCAGTTGAATGCTGAAAACATAGCTACCAGCCTCATGTTTCACCCAAGTCATTTTAAATGTTTAATTCACTCTCTGTCTGTCTCTCTCTCTCTCTCTCTCTCTCTCTCTCTCTCTCTCTCTCTCTCTCTCCATCACACACACACATACATACACACAGTGAATGAGTAAGCACTACCAGCAAATATACACATGTCATCAACACTATTGGAGCCTGGAGTATTGCTCTGTAATCAGCTTTCACTTGCCACTTACTGGCTTTGTGTAATCTCAGATGAAAATATACCCAACTATTATCTTCTACTCACACATGGAACATGATTCATTAAAGTAGTGCTACACATACTGTAGTCACCAAGCAGGGTATAAAATACACACAGACCCTATCACAAGACCTCTACTCTGACTTTGAGCTACTTAGTTCCTTTCCATCTGAAACTACAGTGAGACATTTCATCAGATGGCGACCGAAACAGGATTTCCTCCAAGACATATAGTACTGTAGGCTATGCAAATGCTGCATGTGGCACCATTCAAGAATCTGATGCAATAGCAACAATCATTGTATCACTGGTAGAGAGAGGTGCATGTGCTTTGAAACATTAATGATTTCAAAAGCTTTTTATTTTCCCCAGAGGATGTTGGGTGGTGATTTTATGAGAGGAAGCTAATCTTGTGATGTGGGGAGAACAGCAGGAGTGACAATAACCAGTCTTCTTAAAACGAAGCAGTGTTCTACCAGTACTCTAAATCTCTAGCTGTCGCAAGTGACATTAATACATGATCAATTAAATGATATCTCTGTTGTTGTATAATTAAAAAACGAGGTCCAACTCTAGGCTGGCTCTAGATTGTTAGACACTCTGTTTGAAGAAAGGATGTAACTCACCTCCACCATTTTTTTGACACAGGTAGGGGAACCTCCACACGTTGCCCAGGCCAACAGAGAAGCCCACCTGCGCCAGGATGTACTGGAGCTTGCTGTTCCAAGCGGGCCTCTCCTCCTCAGCATCGTCGGAGGCTTCCTCAACATCCTTGTCCTTTTCCTTATCCCCGGAGACATCGTTGACAATTAGTGAACTCTTCTTGAAAGAATCATCACAGGTGTCCTCGTTGGAAAGCAGGTCTTTGACAGACTCCGTGACATCATCGTCAAGCTCTCTCTTGACGGCCTTGCTGTTTTTGGGCATTTGATAAATAAACCACGGCAGGGGTGGAGGTAATAATGTCTTTTTGATGGTTGAAGTAGTAGGGTGCTTTGGTCCAAAGCCTGCTCACTTAGAAGGTGCAGGATTCCAGTCAAAGTAAGGCAATGTGGCCAGTGTCAAAGAATAAGACGAAGAGGTCGTGCGTAGTTTTAGTTCTTCATTTTCACCAGGTATCTACGGAAATACAAAGAAAACTTTCATTGGATATGTTTACACAGCTGTACATGAAGGCAGAATATCTATAATGGCAGTCGCAGACAATAACTCGTCAAATGCATAAAGAGCATTGCATTATCAAGTTGCTCAAAATATTCTGAGAGTAGGCTACAATCAGTGTCTCCACGGAGCTACCAGAGAAAAGACGCAGCTACATTTTTGAATGTCAAAGATACCTGCATGAAAACTCCAGACAAAATCAGACAGGCGACATTTTTTAGACTTACCACACAAACTGTCCGTGACAGATTTTACTGTTTAATGCTACTAAAGAACTTCACTGACTTAAAACTAATCTTAAATCCACATTGGCTGTAGTATACAATGCAATGACTTTTACTCTGAATACAACTGCCGTGACAGGTGGAAAATAGTGGGTGTGCTCTGGAGGACTATCGCGTTTCTACGCGCCTAAATAATTGATACCCGACGCAATGCACGAGGTGATTTGCATACGAACCCCAAACATTCGTTTTCCTCAGGGACCGAGAGCTCGATTATAACTCATACACCTTCTCTACTTGGTGCGTTCTGCCATAAATAAAACTTACATTATCAACACGGGTACTAGGCTTCATAACGAGTTTCACAAATCAAGCTATGGACCAAAACAGTGTCTGCACACTGACCAGTCTTTCAAAGTGATTAATAGATTATCCTTACACCTCCAGGATTAGCCTACATTATCAACACGGGTACTAGGCTTCATAACGAGTTTCACAAATCAAGCTATGGACCAAACCAGTGTCTGCACACTGACCAGTCTTATAAAGTGATTAATAGATTTTCCTTACACCTCCAGGATTAGCCTCCCCGAAAATGTGGCCAAGCGACATTTCTCCTACAAGCATAAGGAAAAAGCATGATAGGCCCAATTAATTTAATATAAAAATATTAAAATAGGCAATGGAATCGCATAACAGGTATTTGGTAGTGGTCTGACTTATTCAAATTATACACTTGATTGCGCAATTAATGGAGGGGTCCAGTGGCCTATATAAAAACGAAATCAGGCCATTTACCTAATTTAGCCAACACGACCACACGATGCCCCGTTGTTATACAATTGAGCATAGAAGCCTAAATAATTTGTCTGAGATTCAACATGATAGTGAATTAACCTGGTTGCAGTTACAAAAGCTTGTGCGGACAAAAAGCAATACGCTAAAACCTTTCTTCGAACCGTTACACCTGAATTAAGAGTCCCCGCCAAGCGTCTATGCCAACCATGTGCACTATTTCATCAGACACCGCATCCCGTCGCCAGAGTACAATAAGAGAAAGGATAACCCACCCATCAATTAAAATTAGCTGTACTTTACCTGATATTGCAAAAGAACTGGGTCGATAATGTTTCCCAACACTACATTTAATTTCTAATCCTTCTCTAAATTTAATTTTCTAACAGGTTATCACAGCATCAAGAACACATGTGCCAAACCCATGTACACTAGACATCATCACTTCATCTGATTCAGAAGAGCCGGTGCTATGCGGAGACGCCTCTTCATCCTTGATCGTGCGGGGTATTTTACGACGCATGCAGTATCACACTTATGGGCAAAAATCCTAAAACGTCTCCCAGAAAAAAACGCCTTGATTAAAAGTATATTTATTTTCACAACAATAGTTAAAATGCAGCGACTACAAGCACGCAACAGCAATGTAAGCTTTTAAAATTATATCTGGGAGGTATTCAATACCCCTGTTTTTACAAAGTGGTTTGTCCTTACTACTGTAGGGTACCCCACACCAAGGGGGTTTGGTGTGCACGCTCTCCTTGCTGTACTAAAAGGAATAGACTTCGAAAACGATACATTGTATCAATTTCTTTTATTTATCATCTGTCTTTATATCTTTTCTTTAGTTATTCATTTTTTTTTACTGCGCATTATACTGTTGCTGTGTGCATGAGTCATAGGGCATTTTGGCTGAAGTGCTTTGTTTAAAACAGCATGTCCTGATTTAATTTAATTTAAACTATTTCTCCTCGCAAAAAATAGAATTCATCAGTCTCCAGTCACCTAATACAGCGTCAAACCGCGTGACTTGGTCATTCGCGGTTTCTCGTGAAAGAGGATGCATGCCATTTAGCGGCACGGCTTGAAGAAAACTTAGTGTAGCTTATTTCCAGGTGGGGAGCTGATACACGTTATGGTCCCGTGCAACGGCTGTGCTTTTCTCGACACCACAGGATATATGCACGAGATCCCTCTGCGAGCACATGTTCTTGCGTGGTTCTTTACATATCGCGCGCCCCCGACCCTGATTCGGGCAGCGTCCAAAGTCTTTCCGATAGGCGATGTGAGGGATGAGAAGTGGCGGTGCTCGCATGCTGTGATTTCTAAATATATGTAATTCTCTGAAAATCAAATCACTCACCAGTGACGTAGCATTGCAGCTCACTGTCCTTGCTGTTAGAGCTGATCAAGCCATGGGCAGACAGCTTTATTGATCGTCCCTAATAGGCCCATGCAGCGTTCTCCATCATGTGCCCTATCTAGGACAGCATGCCTTCAGTGGGTCCATAGGTTTGATGCTCTTGACAAATTGACGGAGCAGAGATTTCATATGAAGTCAGCAATCCCTGTACAGCATCTGTACTGGTACAACCTGCGATAGGGAGCAGTTTTTAGGCTAAAGACTAAGCTACAGTTCTCACATGACTATTGCAATATCAAACCATGCATTGATGTGTGATTTTTATGTCCACATTAAATCAGTTTCAAGTAAACTGCAAGCAAAGGGGGTTATACATTTTGCTGCTAGTAAGGAGTTGTCATAGTTATGAAGGGTTACAAGAGAAAAAAAAACTTTTCCAGTGAAGAGTGTGCAAATTACCTTAAGATTTTATGAGTTTTGAGCTTGAAATTAAGATGAAATTTACTGATGAAATCTTTAGAGGGATGGTGTGTGATGACACTGCATGCGTATCTTCAGAGGTGAAAGGCCAGGATGTGTCACCTCTGAGGGGTGAAGGAAACATGTGACGTCAGTATGATGGCTGGAGGGCTGAACTTGTTGGTGCTGATGATGTCAGATATGTGGCCTTAATTCCTAGAACTGAAGTGAGATCAGCACGGCCCTTAGGACCTTGCTGCGTCATTTATCAGAGATTGACCTAACCTTTACAGATATTGTCTGTTAAAGGAACAGACCACCATTTTTGGAAATATGCTCATTTTCCACCTCCCCTCGAGTTAAACAATTGAGTTTTACCTTTCTCCTGTTCATCCAGTCCTTCTCTGGGTCTGGCGA
>JAVQKI010424223.1:0-13561 GCA_036025975.1 Nematalosa erebi | reverse complement strand
TGATCTTAAACATGTAACTAGAATCCAAACCTTTTGCCCTACATTTTCTTCTCCCTAGTTTCAATGTGATACTTCCTTGTCTGATACATTTTGTCTCCATTAATTGGCTGATTGTACACCAGCTTTATTTATCCAGTTCCTGGACAGTTTTTTTTTTTAACTTTTGTTGATGCTAATACAGTATGAGTATTGTGTTCTGAAATATGTGGATCCTGTGGGTCCACTACTGTGCCATGCACCAGTCCTTGACTGCTATCTGTCAGTGGGTCTGACTGGAACGAAGCTGGGCTGTGCTGAAGGAGGCTGTGGTGCTTGCACTGTCATGGTATCCAAGTTCCACCGACACCAGGACCGCATCGTGTATCCTTTCTGGACAGCCTTTAATGCTCTCTCTCTCTCTCTCTCTCTCTCTCTCTCTCTCTCTCTCTCTCTCTCTCTCTCTCTCTCTCACACTTACACATAAGCATTGCCGCTTGCACAACTGACGTAAGTCCCACTGCCCAAAACACGTATGTTGCCAGGACTTTTCATTTCATCATAGCTCTTGAAATACATGTGACCTGAAACTGAACCTCAAGGTTGAGTGGTTTTCAGATGATTCCTTGAATTCTGTGTCCTTAACGTTCCCTTGTGTTAGTCACTATGCTGTGAATGCCTGCCTAGCTCCACTCTGCTCCTTGCATCACTGCGCCGTCACCACTGTGGAGGGTATTGGTAGCGTCGCAAGTAAACTTCATCCTGTTCAGGCAAGACTGCAAACATTTGCATAACATTAATTTAGAATTCAAGACACATTCTCTCAACCAGCTATATCCCTAACCAAAGTGTATTCCCTCAGCTGATGGATCACTTGAAATTGCTTGAAAACTTAACCTACTCAAGTTTTCTCCATGTAGTATCTTTCCCTGCTGTGATGGCCACTCTAATGATTGGGACAGCGTTTGATTTAGTGTTGGTTACCTTCTGCAGGAGAGAATCGCCAAAGCCCATGGTTCTCAGTGTGGCTTCTGTACCCCTGGCATTGTGATGTCCATGTACTCCCTGCTCAGGAACAACCCACAGCCATCCATGCAGGATGTGGAGGAAGCTTTCCAAGGTATTACAATGTTATGTATGGAATGGGGAACCTTCTGTTGGTTCACAATGTGGCACAAGTTCAGCTCAAATCAGCTGAATGAAGGCCTGATATATGGAGGCCTATTATTTTGAGTTTGGGTGATGAGTCCATTGTCTGTGGTCTGTATAAAGTATTTTTTGATATTTGTTGCTAAATAGGTAATCTTTGTCGATGCACTGGCTACAGACCGATTTTGGAAGGTTACAAGACATTTACAAAGGTATGGCTAAATGTGTCTTTCATTAGTCGTTCCTTAATGATAATTAAAAAGCTGTCTGTCACAGGATGAGGTAGGAGGCAAATATGACATAATTAGATAAATCATGACAGCAGTCCTCATATGGATGGTAAGAAACCCATCAGAAAGGCACTGTCTGGAAGATGATGTAAATACAAAGTGTCTTGTAATCATGACCTGAATTTCTGACCTATTGCTGCGCTGCATACCTACAGGAGTGGGGCTGTTGTGGGGGAAGAGGGAAGGAAAATGGCTGCTGTATGACAAATGGAAATGCTACAAATGGCAACTCAAACAATGGACACAAGGAAGACCACATCAATGTAAGGCAAGGCTGACGAAGTGAGATTATCATTAAATATGGTGATAGGTGATGTCTGAAAAGTGATCCTTGCTAGTTACAGACGTTGACCAAGTTCCGCTCTCATGATTTCTCTTTGGTCTAGAGTATTTGGCGAATCGTTTGCATTCACATTTGATAATCGATGTGTCATGGCTGGCTTGCAGTCTTAAAGCATACTAGGAATCTGGTCACATGCTTAAAGTGAGTCTTACTCGTGTTTCGAAGGTCAGAAGGACTACCACAGGAAGAAAGAATCATAGGGCAGGTCCAAAAGAGTAATTCTATTTCTATACCCCAGGTCTGGCCATATTGAGGTCAAATAAGTGTTTCTCCATCAAACTATTAGTGATGTACAAATCGTGCATGTGTTCTATTGCAGGGGAATTCGACCATATCTGACCAACAACTTTATAATCCATCAGAGTTCATGCCTTTGGATCCAACACAAGAAGTCATATTTCCACCAGAGCTTATGGTTAGTAGCACAGCTCCTATTCCATCTCCAGATGGACAACTCCTCATGACGACTACATATTTGGAAAACAAATACAAAATTGAAATAATTCATAGCACTGATCCCATTTGTAGTTTAAATCGAAATTAATACCACACTGAAATATTTGCACAAATATACACACACACACACTGAGGCACCCCCAGAATATGTAGAACACATAATACACATATTGTGTATTGAGTGGTTTGTTCATTTGCAGACCATAAGTAAGCACCCTCTGAAAGAGCTGAGATTTACAGGAGAGAGGGTGCTGTGGATTCAGCCCAGTTCTCTCCCAGAGCTCCTGGACCTCAAAGCTCAGTATCCAGAGGCCAAACTGGTGGTTGGGAACACAGAAGTAGGTAAGACCATTTCACCTGCCAAATAGTTGTGTCAAATAGATAGACAAAGCAAGCACCAGGTGTGACTTGGCCATATAGCACCTGATTTTGGGTAGAAGCCTAGACACTGTCTGAATAGCATTCATGCCTTGTGGTCAGGTATCGGTAATTCTGCCATGGAAATCATTTACCATTGTGAGAATCGGAATCTGTTAATGAATACCTCTTGACAGTAACACTGGTTTTGCAATAGTTACTGTACTACTGGGTATTAGCATGTTGTTATATCATAGGTAGCTTTCCTATATACTAACTCTTAAAGGGTAGGTTCACACACACAGACACACACACACAGCCCACCAAACCTAGAGAATGGCTGCAAAGGTTCAGTGCTTCAGTTTCATAAAACACATTAAACCTTCGTTTATAAGGACAGGAAACTCACCGAGTGGTCAGTGATGTTCACTGATACGCTGACACAAAATTAGCTGCTTCCGCTTGTTTCCAACAGGTTTTTGACCATTCATTCTCAACTATGGATCTATTTTTTCAAACCCATCACACCCATAAACATAAACATATATTGTTGCTACCGCAACAACCAAAAATTGTCAGAACAGAGGCATGCGTCAGAATTTTTACCTTAATCATTGTATTTCATCATAAACGATCAGAAGACAATCTTTAAGTCTTAAATACCGAACTTATCCTTTAAATAAGACCACCATCAGTTTGTATTTGAATTTTTGGACTGCACTAAGAGCTGAGCTTGCCCAACTTAGAATTTCTTTAGAAGTTGCAGGACATTAATCACAATTTTGGTAGTTTTGCAGTAAACTCTCTTTGCTAATATAAATCCCACTGTGCTGTAGGTATTGAGATGAAGTTTAAAAATCTGTTGTACCCGGTCATCCTTGCTCCTGCCTACATCCCAGAACTCAACAGCATTGAGCACACAAAGAACGGTAAGCATGTAGTGTTGTATTGGACATGTCCGCTCGGCCTCATGGGGTGTGTCATCAGACCTGGAGTGAACTTAGTCTTTACTGCAGGCAGCTAAACAATACTTTTTCTCTTGACATTGCTGACATTCCCACCCAATTTTGATGGGGTTTGTTTTTTAAGGTGTGCCCTGTAAGTATGTGAAATCATGTCAATGACCAGACTATTCCAAATTGTGTCACTAACGAAACTGCCCATCAGGCTTATAAACACTACAAACACTTCAAATACATTAAGATTTGGCCTCATCTTTGGGCATGTAACTAGATAGTAGGTTGATATGGCCACTGTCCCAAGGACTGCTGATGAGTATGTTTCTCCATCTTTGGGAGGATAGGGATTGTGTTTGGGGCTTCATGCACACTGACTCAGCTGGGGGGTGTCTTGAGTGCGGCCGTGTCCAAGCTGCCTGGGCACCAGACTGAGGTCTTCAAGGCCGTGCTGGAGCAGCTGCGCTGGTTTGCTGGTCTCCAGATCAGAAACGTTGCGGTAAGTCACTCAAGCACTTCTCAGGTACAAATTCTTAGTGGCAAATACTGAACTTAATCTGTAGAAAAGATATGCTGTAGTTTGCCACAAGAACAGAAATTGGTGCTTATAAACATCATAAATATTCTTGCATCATTAAAAGATGAGATAAGGAAAGGGTTCTGGGGTCTGGTCCTTGAAGTTGTAGCTCTCAAGTTAGTCAATATGTTAATCAATATTAATACTAAACACATGTATTTTATTTTTGAAGTATAGTCATGTCATGTGAACAGTACAGCTCGCAGCTGAACAGTTTGCATTCTGCATACTGTGTGTGTCCCATCTGCTTGCAGGCCATTGGAGGAAACATTATGACGGCCAGCCCTATCTCTGACCTCAACCCTGTGTTTATGGCTGCAACATGCAAGTTAACTGTCATGTCCAAAGGTGCTGTGAGCAGTACTGTTTTTATGTCTTTACTAAGCACATGTTGGTGGGTAATCATTTATATGAACTGAACTGATAAGGTGGAGCACTGATATGCACAAGTGACTGGATAGGGCCAGAGCATGGGCAGTCCCATCATCAACTTGCTTTTGCAATTGTGTCTGGGCCAGGAATCAATCCAGGACTGTGAACTGCAAACATTTCTTGACATCGGTTTTTGGCAAGTGCTCACACACTTGTGGAATAGTCTAATGGGATGGGTGGGGATGGGGGTGTGTGGGTTGGTTGGACAACTCTGCCCTGTTCAAGATACTAAGTTGTTTTGTCTCGTGTGTTGCTGAGAAAAGTTGCAGATTGAATGCTTGAAGTCAATTATAGGATTAAGTTATTATAGGAGAAAGTTAATGATTCAGAAATTATGGCATATGTGTTGTCTACAACCTTAACTCACTTTGAACGTACAGTATGGTGAAACAAGCAACACATGTACAGCACACCAGTAATTCACAGTAATCCTTTTTACAGTTATTGGGAGTGTGTTTATGGGCATGTAGTGATCTTTATGGTCAAAAGAGACAGGTTCTTTACATGCCAAAGGGCTATGAAATGTACAGTTAACATACAGTTCACAACATGACCCCTCAGTAACCAGATAACTTTTAAATTTTTATGCTTGTTGCAGGAGGAACACGTGTGGTTGAGATGGACAGTAACTTCTTCCCAGGCTACAGGAAAACTGTCCTGAAGCCTGAAGAGATTCTGTTGTCGATTGAGATCCCATACACAAAAAAGGTTAAACATGCACTCATAATAATATGTAATATAATAATATACAATAATAATATGATTTATTATTGGTGTTAAACTAACCAATTCTCCACCACTGGCAGCATCAAGAGTTACCGTAGATGTCTTTGCCATCTCTCCCAACCTCTAGAAGTGTAATCATAACTCTGGTCTTGACATGTTTTATTTGATTTGGTATTTACTGTTGCGTTCAGTGCATAGTTCAAGTGAAGTTTGCAGTGGTAAACCTAAATAGAATGACCTCATAGATGTTGCTAGGTACTGCATGTATGCCTACAGTAGTGACTTGCTCTTTGTGTGCATTGGATGTGCTGTAGGGCCAGTACTTCTCCGCCTTCAAGCAGTCTCCACGTCGGGAGGATGACATCTCCATTGTCACCTGTGGGATGAATGTGGTGTTTGAAGAGGGCTCTAACATAGTGAAAGAGCTGCAGCTTGGCTATGGAGGCATGGCTCCCACCACTGTCCTGGCCAAAGCCACCAGCAACAAACTTATTGGCAGGTGTGTCAATGTTGATGCGATGGCACACAAATGATCATACACGTTTCCATGTTTTGGGGGTTTTGGAGCACACCTTTTTATCACGGAAGAGTTTGTTGTAAGCCATTGTGACTGAAGATATAGCTATCAGCTTATTTAATTTGATCATAACTATGATCAGTACCCTGGGAACAAGACCCAACCAATCAAGAAGGATTTACTTAGCATGATATTTGGAGGAGGGGGTGTCTGAGTGTTGATCCTGGCTATATAATCGGAACAGCATGAACCAAATATCATTACACAAATGTAAGCATGCACGACAGTCCTTGTGATGGTGCTCTAACCGTAAGTGGCCTCTGCTGTGCAGGCCGTGGACCGAGGGGCTGCTGGAGGACGCCTGTGTGTCCTTGGCGGAGGAAATGGCCTTGGCTCCTTCGGTACCGGGAGGAATGGTCACCTACAGACGCACCCTGACCATCAGCCTCTTCTTCAAGTTCTACCTGACAGTCCAGCATAAACTGGCCCAGGATGTGAGTGCTATGGTTTCAGCAAGTTAGCCCAGTTAGCAGTTCATATTTACTCATGCACTTCTGGGGAAAGAAACAGGCATGGTGGTCAACAGTAGACCACTTTGTGTAAAAGGGCAAATGCAAGTCAAATGCATTTCTGCTGAATTCTGAAAAGCCATCTTGTATGATTATCTGAACAAAAAATACAGTCATGTTGCATGTGTTTTTCTGGTTGACAGGGAGTGATTGTTGAAGATGTGCAGTCAGACTACAGCAGTGCCATAGAGATCTTTCACCCAGAAACTCCTTCAAGTGTCCAGCTATACCAGGTAAAGTGCTGGCAATAACTAATAATGGTAATAGCACCAAAATGGAATTAAATATGAAATGAACACAGTGAATATGAATACTGTAGCTTAGGGCAAAATCCATGACCTTCTTTGTTAGAATATCAAGTAGAATAGCACTAGTATGGTTGTCAAAAAAAGTATGATGCACTTACTAATAAACTATGATTAATCCTACATTCTACTCCTTAAAAAGCGTCTTACCATGAGGCATTCTTACTAGAGTATTGACAATGCATTTGCAGGCAGTGCCTCCAGGACAGTGCACTGACGATGTTGTAGGAAGGCCCATAATGCACCTCTCGGCCTTGAAGCAGGCGACTGGGGAGGCTATCTACTGTGATGACATCCCCTGTTATGAAAATGAGCTCCACCTAGCTCTGGTCACCAGCACTAAAGCATACGCACGTATCAAGTGAGTTCAGGCATGTTGCTTATTGTGTTTCAGCAGTTATGTAGCTGTATGAACCAAAGCCAAGTGAACCCATGGTGATATGAGGGCAAATGTTTTATGTGTGTATCAGATATCCACAACAACTCCAAAATCCTTGCCAATCCTACTACCCATCAGTATGTTGGTACCTGTCAGGTGTGCATTTCCCAAAACCAAGATTGCATTGCCACCACCATTGCCAATTGTATTGCTGACTAGGCCACAGTGGTTTTGGGAGACACCCTAGAGGATTTCTGTCTTCATCTCAGCATCTCCTGACCCTATAGATACTGTATGTCAACACTGTGTGAATGGTGCAGTTCTGCTGTTTGCAGTAGCATCAGAAAGGAGCGGTTGTGAATTGTACGAGAGATGGAAACTGCTGTCTCTGTGCTGTCATCAGATCCATTGACACGGCAGAGGCCTTGGCCATTCCTGGAGTCGTCACCTTTGTGTCCTTCAAGGATATTCCAGGCAGCAACATGACCGGGGCAGCAGTCTATGACGAGACAGTCCTGGCGGAGGACACGGTAACCTCCCTCCCGAGCCGTGTCATACTACTTTGTGCATGCGCATGTACCAGTGGTAGTGGGGGGCGTAAAATCACATGCTTAGGTTTTTTTTTTTACCAATTGATTTCTTTGTGTACACAAATGACACAGCAATTTGGAAGTGCAGCCGTTACACATGACACACATTTCCATCAATGGCCTGTATTCACGAAACGTGACTAGAACTGTCATAAGCAAGACAAATGGTGGCTGAAGCATTCGAGTACTTTCCTCTTGAGTCTCAAAGCCCAGTGGTTATTTTACATGTTTATTTTGCTTGGATGGCCAAAAAATACTGATAGACAATAATTAAATAATTTACCAATTAAAGTAATACTTTATTCAAGAAATACTGCCACCCTCTTTTGTGTTTAAGATTGCCTTGGTCTAATGTGAAGTGAGAGACATTGTGCTTTTGTGGGCACAATCTTTGATCCTTGTTGTAGTATGCATGCCAGTGTGTTGTATACAAACACTGAACACTGGAGCTATGACGCCAGATGTGCTTCCTTGTGAAAAGATTCCTGGCAAACACTCTAAGATCTAAACAGCCCCTTTGACACACTAGTAGGAGCAGCAGGATACAAGTCATTTTTCGAGATGATGAAAAAAATTATATATATTTTTTGTAATTAGTGAGGAAATCTGTATTAAGACATCAGTATAATTTGATGGATGAACTAATCCTGCTTATAAACAACCTGATTTTCCACACAGTTGTATATGCATTGCAATCATGTCATTCTTACCAAACTTGTGACTCAGGATGAGGAGTTGGATAATGACATGCTGTAATGATGATGCCAGCATGACCCCCCTCTCTCTCTCTCTCTCTCTCTCTCTCTCTCTCTCTCTCTCCCTCTCTCTCTCTCTCTCTCTTTTTCTCTCCTTTTTCTGCGTGTGTGTGTGTGTGTGTGTGTGTGTGTGTGTGTGTGTGTGTGTGCATTTATACATGCATGCACATGGCTGTGCCTGCGTCTCTGTTTCTGGTGGTCTGTTTCAGGTCACATGTGTGGGTCACATAGTGGGAGCAGTGGTGGCTGACACGCAAGCACATGCCCAGAGAGGAGCCAAAGCTGTGAGGATCTCTTATGAGGAAATGAAACCTGTTGTCACCATTCAGGTTGGTGCAAACATCAACACCACCACCATCCATTCCCCTAACCACGATGTCTATTCAGAGTCCATTTAATGATGGCTCCTTTAAATCTGTGCTTCTGAATGGCCTCCTCTTCTGTGTGTTGTTGTAAAACTACAAGTTATATAGCAGCTCCAGACCATGTTGCTCTGTCAGTGTTTTGTAAGCTGTTTTTCAGCCTAACCTTTTACTCAAATGTCAAGTGTATGATATGAATACAAATCAGGAGATGAGGTGCAATACATTTCTTTTATCCACATTCAACATTCCATTCCCACCTTCCAATAGGACGCTATTGAAAGCCAGTCATTCTACCAGCCAGTGCGGACGATGAAGAAGGGAGATGTTGCTCAAGGATTCAAAGAATCTGATCACATTCTTCAAGGTGAGGTTTCACAGGGACTGCTCTACATGCAGTTACACTGATCAAAGTTTTTCCTGAAATAAATATGCGAAAAAAATATTTTAAAAGTTTTTAAACTGATGAAATCCTGTAGGCACTCTGTTCTTTTTTTGTCTGCATCTACAATATAGCAAATCTATATGCAGTCATTATCCATAGACTGGGCAAAACCTCCAACAGTTCGATAAAGATCACTTTAGTAACTTTTGATACGATAGTGCTTTTTCAAGTAGACACCATCTCAGCTTGGGACATTATTGTGTCACTTATTTTGGGATAATTTTCATATTTTGATCAATTATATATGACTTTTAGCAAATAGTAACCAATTGGCAGGGCAGGAGGGACCCACTCACAAAATGAAAACAAGCTACAGTAGTAGATTTGCTGAGAGGTCTGAGAGATGGATAATCAAAGTTTTAAGCCAATTTTTAACTCTTTTCATGAGAAATCTGCAAATAGAACAAAGCACTGCAAAGCGTCACATGGACCATACTGTGCATGCATTATAATTCACGTTTCACTTCATCATAGAGACATATGTACGTGAAAAACAAGTAATATATGGGGTTCACTACTAGCAACACAGACAAGCAGACAAGTATAATAAAAGCGAGTGCCACAATAACATCATGGACGTTTGCACTAGTCCATGCGCAATTGCGCATGGTCAAGGAGGAGTAACTTAGGCCTGCCTTACTACGTTTGGGCCACCACAGGGGAGATTCACATTGGAGGCCAAGAGCATTTCTACCTTGAGACCAACTGCACCCTGGCCGTTCCTCGGGGTGAGGACGGAGAGATGGAGCTCTTTGTGTCCACACAGGCTGCCACTAAAACACAGGTTAGCCATGACTGGGTGTCATAGCATCAGAGCATTAGAGCCTTTGCACATGAACTCCATGTTGTCACTTATATTCTGCATAACTGCAGAAAGAATATGATCCTAATTTAGAGAGGCTCATTTAGATCATTTATTCAGGTACTTGTGGGGTTTTGTATGCTTTATCCCATAGTCCTTGGTTGCTAAGGCGCTTGGAGTACCAGCCAATCGGATTGTGTGTCGAGTGAAGAGAATGGGCGGTGGCTTTGGTGGCAAGGAGAGCAGAAGTACACTCCTTTCCACAGTGGTGGCCGTCGCAGCGCAGAAGTACGTTCTTCTAAGATGGTGTTTTTTTATTAATATGTGATGTTTGATATTAAAGAAAAACTGACAGATATTGTTTTATGGTGTTTTGTACTCAGAGTCAAAAGACCGGTGCGCTGCATGTTAGACCGCGATGAAGACATGCTTGTCACTGGTGGTCGACACCCATTTTTTGGTCGCTATAAGGTCAGATGTGAGATTAAATTACCTCAACATTAGAATTCTGCCTTTTATTTTACTAATGCATTCACTTATACATTGGATTAGAGAATGGATTTGTTTTAGCAAGCATTCACTATTCAGTGTGAATTTTCCAGAGCGTACATGTCACTTATCTGAAATGACCTGTTTCCTTCCCAGGTTGGCTATATGAAGTCAGGAAAAGTCAAAGCTGTAGAGGTAACATTTTACAGCAACGCTGGGAATTCGATGGACCTCTCATTATCAGTGCGTATCACCTTTTACCACCTCTCTTTCTTCGCCCAGTGGAGGGCCTCTTATTCAGCAGTTTGCTGAGGTAGCTTCAGAGGTTAGCTACCTGTAGCCTTAGGAGTTCCTGTTTATGATGTGTTTATGCTGCATGCCTATAAAACGCTCTGCCAACCGTATCTGTGCTTACACTGCAACTCTCTAAGTGCAAATATCATGAGCCCTGCCTGCCATCAAAGGGAAAGACAACAGAAAGTGTTTATGTAGGAAGAGGCAGTTTTGTTAGGTTTATAAATGTAATATAATCATATAATGTTATATAAATCGGGTATTGGGTATTTATTGTCTGTTTTTTGTTAAGTTTCGGTTTGTTTTTGTTTTTATTTTGTTTTTCAGATTATGGAACGGGCCCTGTTCCATATGGAGAACTCCTACAATATCCCACACATGTGTGGCACAGGTTACTTGTGTAAAACCAACCTGCCCTCCAACACAGCCTTTAGAGGCTTCGGAGGACCCCAGGGCATGATGGTGGCAGAGAGCTGGATGAGTGATGTGGCACTTGCCTGTGGCGTGTCATCTCAGGAGGTGACTGCCAACATGAATCAGACACATAAGACAAACATTTATCAACATTCATCAGAAGCATGTTCTGAGTACTCAGTGATGAAATCTTTTTTTGCATATCAATCTGATTTCATATCATTGCCAAAAAAAACAGGTGAGGAGATTGAATCTCTACAAGCAAGGAGATCTGACTCCATTCAATCAGTGCTTGCAGCAGTTCACTATTGACAGATGTTGGCAAGAGTGCCTGGAAATATCAAACTTTCATCAGCGGAAGTCTGAAGTGGAGAAGTTTAATAAGTAAGTGGCAAGGAGCAGATAGTTACTGTACGCACATTTGCCATTGAGATGATTGACAGAGGGACTACACTTTAACTACACTGGCACAGGACCACACTGACTGGCACGGTCTGAAGCTTTCCAGGATTAGAGTCAGTCATGTAAAAAGTTTTCAATTCATTGAAATAGTATCCCTTAGTTTTCGTCTGTCAGCGGCTGTTGCAGCCTTTGTAGGAAAGTATATTTCAAGTTCCATCCAAAAGCCCCTGCTAGAGTCATACAAAAAGATTCATTTCTTTGTCCACATCTTCTGTGATATGATGAACATTGCTTCTAGTAATATATCGTTGTTGAGCGACTTCTACCTCCTTGCAGGCAGCATCGCTGGACGAAAAGAGGTCTTTGTATTATCCCCACCAAGTTTGGCATCAGCTTTACTGCTTTCTTCCTCAACCAGGTCACTTTTTACATTTGACATGGATTTTATAGTTTTGATTCTGATTTTGATTTTAATTTTTAGATTTTATTGATCTGATCTATGTTTGTGAGCTGGATTCCCCTGGAGTCCACACATGAAAGTGTGTGATTGTAACAGTGTGTTTACGGTCTGTATTCGAAATACTAACGGGTGTCATACCAGGCAGGAGCCTTGGTTCACATCTACACAGATGGATCTGTGCTACTGACTCATGGAGGGACCGAGATGGGACAAGGCCTACACACTAAGATGGTCCAGGTAACAACATCAAACATACTTAAATTTTGGAACAGAATCCATGCTCAAGTATTACTAATTACAAAACAAGAAACACAGGATCATTTTGCAGCCTTTAATTTCTTTTGAAAAGAACCATGTCAGCTGTATAGACAAGCAAATGTCTTACCTACTTATATTGCAGGACATATATTGTAAGTGCATTTAGTTTTGTTTGTGTCTGTGGATGTGAATGTGTTTAAAGCACTGCAATGATAACAAATGGTGTGGTAGTATTATGGGATTGCAGGGTTTCCATGGGGACTTGAAAAAGTCTAAAATTTGAAAATATGAATTTAAGGCCTTAAATATAGTGAAATATTATACACTAGGTCTGAAATGACATTTACGTTCTCAATGTTATGAATTATTTAACACAGTTGCACAAGTACAGTTTACATTTTCATGCCAGGAATGACGTCAAGTTGGACTACAATTTTAATTATAATGGTCTCAAAAAGATCTTAAAAGTCTTAAATTCTACTTGTTGAAACCTGAAAGTCTTGTTGTATTTCTGTAGTTGTTTCTTGCCCACTGATGTACCTTTGGCTGCTCAGGTGGCCAGCAGGACCCTGGGCATCCCCAGCTCTAAGATCCACATCACAGAGACCAGCACAAGCACTGTGCCCAACACCAGCCCCACGGCCGCCTCAGCCTCATCAGACCTCAACGGCATGGCTGTCCACGTAAGACTTCCCATTAGTTGTCAGCTATTAATTGCTAACTATATTGATAATTGACTAATTGGTCATTTGCAGAAGAAAAAAAATAGTTCTTAAACCTGAATATTATAAGGTAAAGTGTTCTGTGACAGGAAGCTAAATTTGCATCGAAGATGCTTTTGAAGATTTATTGTTGGGATTTGAGAAACATTCCTCTTATATCAAATGTTCTATTATTATTATTATTATTATTATTATTATTATTATTATTATTATTAGGTATGAAAAAATCATTGACTACACAGTCTGTTTGCCAAGTTGCAAATCAGTGCAGCTTACAAAGTTAAGAGTGTGAAAGAAACAGTGCAGTCTTGTGCCTTGCTTCCTCTTCAAACCATTTTTAGACCATTCTGCATCAGTTAGCTTATCACATGCCTTGCTGTAAACTTCTCTCTATTAGGGAGCAAAGAAGTGTATCATTGTGTGTGTATGTGTGTTTGTGTGTGTGTGTGTGTGGGGGGGGGGGGGGGGGGGGGGCGGGTAAAATTAGTTTATTTTTTATGCAAAAAAAATAAAAAACATTTTTTTAAAAAAAAAAA
>JAVQKI010424204.1:0-10293 GCA_036025975.1 Nematalosa erebi | reverse complement strand
CCGACTTTGTTACGATTCTATTGCTGAACAGTTTTCTTAACACATTATTTTAATAGTACAAAACAAACAAAAATACAACTTCATACCCCCACAACGGCATACTGTAGTTTACATGTTTTGTGTCTCCTGTTCTAACTACTGTATATTGCTTTGCAGAGTTCTTTGTTGATATGATTAATGTGAAAAGATAGAATTCCTGAGAGTTGAGGTCACTTTAATGTGAATTCAAACCACTTGCTGCAAGCCCAGAAGCCAAAATACAGGCCTTGACGGTCTTTCATGCAGAACATCATATATTCTGCTTAAAGAGGGTCATGCTATTGGCGTGTATGTTGCATATGGTAAGTAACAGGATGCGTATCCTATTGCATTCATCATATGACGTCATGTTTTTTTGTTTTTTTTGACCTCCTATCTTTCCCTCAAGAGGTGTAGCAGCATTCTCTGTCCATCCTAAGAGCGCTGTGATATAATACTCTCCCATACGTTTTCATTCAGCTGTCTGTGTTACAAAGCATCATGCTATAATGCCATAGAGTCATCCTTCATTCAAATATTCAAACGTAGTGCCATAGTTTCTGTAAAAACAAAACACCAAAAATAGACAGATCCTATATAAATCCTCCATATATTAAATAGAAAATGTTAAAAAGGGCAAAAAGTGTGTTAGCTGCAAAATATATATCGATATGTACAAATCCCATCCTTCCAAGTCACTGATCACTGCAACAGAGTAAAAAGAACAGAAACATCCACATCAACATCAGAATCACTGATTCTGTACACATAAAAAACAGAATGCTTTAACTTTCTAAAAATTAAAACAGAGACTTAGAAAAATAAAACAAGCATTCGCCACTGAAGAAGGGTGTCAGCCCTAAACGTTTGTGAGGCGATTTAGAGTAAACTAAACTGTTAAGTGTTAACTGTCATAATTTACATTTAACAGACAATTTTGTCTAAAGCAACTTACATTTTTCAACTATTGATTACTTCAGGGCCCCCTAGAGCAATCTTTAGGGTTAAATGCCTTGCTCAAGGGCGCGACGGTGGCAACCAGGATTCAAACACAAAATTTCCAGGCTACTGGCATGATAGCTGCGTTGATTAACTGCTATGCTACCACCACCTACATTATAACCCATGAAGAAATGCTGTGAGAAGAGTTCATACAATACAAACCTTATTGAAACATCCTGCTATGGGCAACCCATCTCGACCCTGTGGGCAGAAATAGAATAGTTATTTCATGCCACCCAAACCTCTGACAGTAGTGAGGGATGGGAGAGGATCATCACAGGCAAATAAAAGCAAACCATCAATCTACTGATTTGCAATTTCCACCAATTTGCACCAGTAATGACTGGGGGGGGGTGCAGACTTTATGAGGTCATTCCTTCACAATTACAACAACAAATGGAGCAAGTTTTCATTACACAAAACACACAACAAACAGAGCACAAAGATAAACAAAGTCAACGCCGTGCACACACATCACATAAAGGTTTGTATTTCCCCAACTCTTGATATTGATGCATTCACAGCCACAGTCACTTAAACTCGGGAGGGAAACCTACAGTGTCTT
Organism: Nematalosa erebi; assembly: GCA_036025975.1. Lineage (NCBI taxonomy): Eukaryota > Metazoa > Chordata > Actinopteri > Clupeiformes > Clupeidae > Nematalosa > Nematalosa erebi. The sequence continues at coordinate 8,708 of JAVQKI010424204.1, read as the reverse complement.
ATGGGTAATGAATCAGGATGAAGTGCAATAGAAAGGTGTGCCCTACTGTCACAAAGGTAAGAAATCACAAGAGGGCACACCAGAGGTAAACCAATGGGTTAAACCACATATGCAGGTCAAGTATTAGCACCATGCACTGACAGTCAATGGTACTTGACTGAAATATTACAAAAAAACTACCTGATTACCCTGATGACCTATACTCAGTCACAATACAAGCCATTCTCAGAGGCCCCATTGGCAGTGGTCACTGTGAGAATCAGGAAATGAATAAAGAATCCCATAGACCAAAATCATCTTCAAAGGCAGTTGCAAAGACGAGTGGTAGGTCTATGTGTTCTCCTATATTGATTTATTGTCATATTGATTGGCATTCATACGAATAGTCAGAATCCCTGATTGACGTGCATGATTTATTACTGGTTGAAATCAATCCACATCCTAGTCAGCCTATTTCCTGGTCTTAGTATGGTAAGACTGGTAAGATATTTTGTTAAATCTAATTTCTTCATAGTACAGTAACCACTGCCTGTGGGTTCGCTGTTTGATGATGAGAGGGTTGTGGGAAACACACAGACACAGAACACGTAGTATACTATACCAGGGGGCAGGGGGCTTCCCCATCACGTCCTTTTAACTCCCTGGCGTCCTGCCAGTGAAATGTATTCAGTTCTCTGTTACGTTCACGTACTGTCTGAATCTTTCCACACTCTCATAGACTACCCCAACTCCACACCACCGTACATACATACATGAAACACTCCTAAACTTTCTTGGAAATAAAAAAATCTGTAAAAGCAGAAACCCAGTAAAAACGGCTCAGGTTTCCCAGCTTTCAGGGAAATTATGGAGCCCATTAGACATGATATTTCTGCATTTTCAGTATCAGACTTGAGGCCTGCTTTTAGAGGTCCACTGTGAACAGATGGGTGACATGGTGACGTACCACAGGGCAGGGCTGGTCCAGTCCAGGAGGACCCTGCTCGCCTTTCTGACCCTTCAGGCCCTTTTTCCCCACTGGGCCGCGATCACCCTGCAGGACAGAGGCGAGACGTGAGACATGTTGCCTTTACATTTTTTCTAGGGCATAGACTTACTAGATTATGTGGATCACATTAAGGAGCATCTTTTTTCTAAATTTCAGATTGTTTTGGTTAGCATGATCGCTTGGTATGACTACGTGTGCCTAGCGTAATATACCCTAAGTTGAATGTCATGCTGTCCATCAATCTGCATTTAATTGTTTTATCTGTGAGGAAATTTGGCCAATATTACCACTTCAACATTACACGGTACACTGTCACTGGTTGTTATGATTAAGAAAATCTAAAAGAGACAGCGACTGGAGAGGGACATTTTTCATAACCTCCACAATCCCATTACTGATTGATTGATCACATGAATAAGAGCATCTCCCGCTGGCTGGCTGGTTATTGAGTTGCACGGACTGCAGCACCCACCTTCTCTCCTCTGGCTCCTGTTTCTCCTTTCTCTCCCATCAGTCCTGGGAAACCCTGAACATCAAACACACTCTTAGGACCAATCACACCCCCAGAAAAGATCCATTTATCACACTAAAGGCAACCAATATTAAGTATGCCCCCCCCCCCACACACACACACACAAAAGAAAGGAATCCAATACTTACGTCTAATCCAGGCAGGCCTTGTTTGCCCTGTGGCAAGACATATGTTAAGAAGAGAAAAATAATGAAACAATGTTCCAGAGCAGATGAGAGTCTGATTATTAATAGCATCACATTCACATGAAAGGGCATTAAAGCGCATTAAATATTCAAGTCATGATGCTGATCCTTACCAGGACAAGAATCATTCCAGGTCATATGGTAACGTTGGTGTACTTGAACAGAGACAAATAGGAAAGGATGGAAATGTACTTACTTTTTCCCCTTTGGCGCCTGGAAGGCCGACTAAACCCTCTGCACCCGGTGGACCAGGAGCACCCTGGTTACAAAAAGGAGAGTCACACATTAGCCCAATATCATCAGAAAGGGATGGATTGGATGCCAGCACAGTGTACTACTGTTGGATACTGCTTTAGGCTATACCATTTGTTAATGTATTGTTATGTTCTACAATCTACTGTACTTAACGTCCTTCAAGGCACTGTGTATAGAGGCTGCAAACATGACTTCATTGTACAGAGCTAAGCCACTGGCAGAAGAAACACTATTCTATTTTATGCGTGGTTCTGTCTGAGCTGCAGCCCATCTGTGTCCAATGAATGGTGAAACATGGCCTTGTGCAGGACTTACTCTTGGGCCGGGTGTGCCCTGCTCCCCCACCTCTCCCTTCTCCCCTCTCACGGCCTCACCAGGCTCCCCCTGAAGGCATAGTCCAACTTTAACACCTCACACCAAATAAACATCATCGTTAACGCTACCTGATTGCATTATCACTTCATTATCACATACTACCACAAGAGTCTGCACGCTCACATTGGACACTGTCGTGAGTTAGCAAGGACTGAAAGCCATGATGTAATGCAAGGCTTCTTACTTACATTGTACATTCTTACAATTTCTTACATGACTGTGAGACGTGATGTATGTCTTGGCTCTAGGCCATAAGAGTTTATTTAAAGGGAAATTCCAGAGCATTTAAACCCATAGCCCTGTTGTTTGAAGTCACAGAGTGCTCTTGGCAGGGAAAAATACAACGTAAACCGAATAGCAAAACAGCAGGTAACACTAATTGAATGGGGCAAGTGAAACTGAAAGTGAGTTTCTGTGCCCCATTCAGTTAGCATTAGTCACTATTCTGACTTTTTTATTTTACTTTTTCCTATCGACAGCCCTCGGTAACCTCAAACAACAGGGCTATGGGTTGAAACACTCTGGAATATGTCTGCTGGAAAATAAAAGTGGCTAAAATTTGTGGAGTAAAAACTGTGTAAAGAATAATGGATGACACAATGTTTGGGGAGTACATAAAATTCCAGTCACTGAGCACTTGGACCAGATTAGAGCTTATGTGCATATTTTTATCTGAATTAGCTAAGGGGAATATTTCCTCCCATGTTTGTGCTCCACTGGTTTGGTGAGTGTGATTTGTTCATGCCATTTGGCATTATGCCAGCAAATGCACAGCATGCATTTTATTTTCAAAGTTCACAATTGTGGTTTAAAGGCAACATTCCTTTCTGTCTAAACTAGGTGACGTCAAATCTCAAAAGAATGTTTTTACCTTAAGGCCAGGCATTCCATGGTGACCCTGAAAGACAAAGTCTGAGTTGAAAGCTGTTGCCTCAAACCAAAGCCTGCACTACTCCTGCATTTCAATTCGATTTGAATGCGTTCCCTCGTTCCCCAAGTGTTCTTTGCACCTGTCCTTACTCACCTGGAATCCCTGAGGCCCGGGAGGGCCAGGAGGACCTGGAGGTCCAGGCAGTGAGATGATCTGCGCCTGCAGGGAGGAGGAGACCAGTACACCATTATCAAACAAAGCTACAGGGCTGTAGATAGATATTGCACACAGAAAAAAAGAGTGGGGGCTGGGGGAGGGGAAGAACACCTGTCTAGTTCCCCACTGTTACGCAACTTCTTAAGCCTGCCAAGCACATGTAAACAAGCCATGGCACCCTTCCCATTCAGGGATTTTGTCTGGCAAAAGGTAATGACTGTAAAGGTAATACTATACTGACCAGGTTGTCTTGAATCCAGGCATCCCCCTTCTCTCCTTTCTGGCCATCCATACCCTGATGAAGTGATGTTAGTAAGTCAATAATATGGCAAGTAAAATCCTTTAAAATTAAAGTTTGTAATTTCCTACCGCGCAACCAAACAAAAAACCCCAATAGGACAACTTCCGTCTACTAAGGGTCAAACTACAATAACCACACAGGCGGTGGACCCACTCACATACAACTTCCACATTTTGGCACCTTATATATCAATTCAAACTGCTAATTTAATCCTTAATTATATTATATTAAATAATTTGGGTTTACTGCAGTGCTCCCATACAGTAGGCTTGGTTCATCTGTTTGTATATACTGTATATATGATGGATGATTAGGGAACTCACCGACGGGCCAGACAGACCCATCTCCCCCCTCTCTCCTTTCTCCCCTGGGTACCCTGGCCTCCCGTCTTCTCCCCTCTCCCCCCGTGGGCCCTGCGGAGAGAGAGAACGGCCCATTGCCCCACAAATTTCAAACACGTCTCTAACAAGTTCTATTTGGTGCTTTCATGCTAAATGCTAATCACTGTGGGTGCAGGACATGGTCAGCTAAAACTCCACCTGCGTTCCATCTGCGCCGCGTATGCCAGGCGAGCCGGCTTCTCCCTGCGAGAACGACACAAACAAACACACATATGATATACATTACCACATCACATGCAATCATACACATGTCCAGACTCAAACCTGCTGCATTAAAACTTAGCTCATGCAAAGGGAAGGGTGGTACCACAAGCATCAGTTCAACTGCCTAGTGCCCTGTCAAACCAAATATCTGTAGTGACAAGAAGGCCTTGCCTTGAGTCCTTGCTCTCCCGGTGGCCCTGGTGGTCCCTAGAGGGGAACAAGGAGAGATTTGCAAGAAAGTTATGTGTGGTGGACGTGGATGTTCAAAAGCAAAAGATGAACGTATACAGAGCACATGTGTGGTGCATATGAATGCTTTGTTTGTACAAGTGAATATAAATTCCATCATAGAATGCTGGCCTTCCAGGGGAACTCACCCTGAGAGCGTGGTGCAGTTCTCCAGTCAGGTCTATTCCCTCCAAGGATCCTGGGGCTCCTTTTTCCCCTGGATAACCCTACACAGCCAAGAGAAGGTGTTAAGCTGGACCTCCAGTTACTGAACACACACATACACATACACAGACACAGACACAGACACACACACACACACACACACACACTGCACCACACACACATGTACACACAGAGAAAACTACACACCATGATTCCTTGTGGCCCTTGTTCTCCTGCATCACCTTTTTCCCCCTGTAGAGATATCACCACATTATTCATACACACCTGACATACACATTACTTACTTATATCCCTTGGTAATCCTCTGCCAGATGCAGTTTTGGAGTGCTTGACCAAATGTATCACTAAGTAACAGAAAAACAAGAGGGCCGCACTTCGGATAAGCTATTTCTTTTATTCTCAGTGCAGCACCCTCTGTGCCGGGGACATTTTAAACTCAAGAATGCGTTTATGCTTGTGCATTAAGTATGTTGTTTTCTTTTTTTTCCCTGTTACTGGATCTCATCCCTGCATTGTTATGAAACCTTATCAGCCACTGAGCGCTGCTGATTATGTAAGACCCCCATCTCTGTTGCCAGATAGGCAGCTGGCCTCACCTTCATTCCTGGGAGCCCGTCGATGCCCCTCACTCCCTGGCTACCCTGCAGGCCTGGCTCCCCCTACACAACAGCAACAGCAAGGGCAACAGACAGAAACAACTTGTGAACGCATGACAGCCACTGTAGTCTAAGAGCACTGAGACTTTTATCTATGGTAGTTTCCAGAATATAAACCACATTGTAAAGAAACCCCAGGCCATTGTTTTATGCAAACATACAAACAAAAAAAAAAAACACAGTGTATTGACGGCACCAGTGCTTTAACCACACCCATGTATTTACAATGGTTTACTTATTGAATCATAATTCGATCACGACTTCCTGAGAAAGTACAATGAAGAAAAGAAACACATTCCCACGTTTCGGCCCCTTATGTATTATCCTTATCCTTCAAAATCAATGTATTAACCTCAGTTAATAACTGAGAAATTATGGTACTAACAAGCACTGTGACTAGGCAACACCGCTGTCAAACTGGGCTTTTAGACCTCTCATCTGTTACTGAAGAAAATACTCTGTGGATACTCCACTGCTATAAATACTCGTTTCATTCGTCACAGCAGCTCAGGACCAGACCGGATCACGATACCTTTATTCCTGGAGGTCCCTGTGGGCCTGGCTCGCCATCTTCACCATCGTTGCCCTAAAAGGACAGCAACATGTTAATTCACCTTAAGTTAAGCTTAGAGTAGGTGAGGGCAAAGTCTGCATGCCCAATTGTGCATGGATATGTTTATTTGTGTATATGCACTATTCGTGTGGCTAGTGACAGTAATTAAGTGTGTCTGAGTTAGTCTGCTGACCTGAGTGCCTGGGGGCCCTCTTGGTCCCTGTTAAGAGGTTAGGATTTGATGTTAAAAATCTATTCTACTCTATTTGTCCTATGTCTACATACATAAATACATAATATCGTCACCTTGCTAAAATAATTGCCTAAGTCATTTTTTGACCAAAATTTTGTTTTTGGCCCAAATCATCAAGAAATTTATTTTAGGCAATTTTTGTGATTCCTGAAAAAACCTAAAAAAAAATGACTTAGGCGATTATTTTAGCAAGGTGATGATATGTAGATAATAAATTTAAAAAATGTATATGAGAAGTGGGGTTATAGAAAACCCAATAGGTCACCTCAATTCCATCACGTCCTGGAGGACCCTGTGAAAGACACATAGAGGCTTACATTACACACTTCACAGGTCAAATGGCATGTACATGACCATGACCATGAACAGCTGTAAGGTGTTGTTTCTGTCTTTAACCACTAGGGGTCAGCATAAAGCTTGTTAATAGGTCTGCTCAGTGAAATGCTGCTAAGTTGCGGGCTCCCAGAGACTTGCCTCACATTCCTCTGTAGTTAGGCACAATTTACCTCACTAGTTAAACAGACAAAAAGAAAACAACTTCATAGCAGGATAAAATGTTAAGCCCTCTCTTCCTGTCATAACTTTTTTTTGTTTTCCTGAAAAGAAAAAAAAGGAGGGCACTGTACAAACAAAAAGCAAAACTCTCCCAGCCTTAAAACAGCAAGCGCTTGCATTCTGCGTCGCCTAAAAGCGAAAGTCTCCCTCCTTTTAAAAAGGCATCCTTTAATGACAATATGGTTCTCGCCAAAAGAGAGGTCCCTGTCACAAGATTTACAACTTCAAGTCAAAACTCTTTAAGGCAGTCAGAGATATGACATCATTATCTTCCACATCAGAAGAGGCATTTGATGTCTTGGGATGATATGTTACCAAGACACTTCAAATAGTGGAACAGCCATGCTTTGCTAGGATGCATATGGTCTAATGATGAGACTTGGTGACAGGTCTCTATGCACTGAATTATGGGCCGGGATTCAAAGCCTGCTGAGACATTTGGGGGTGTCTGGGTTGTAACTAAATCTCTGAGACATCAGAGTGTCTTTTCAGTTAACACCACACGTCTGGTGACAAAGCCACAACCCCAGCCCCCAGCTTGCTTGTGCTTGTGCTTGCTGCTAATGAGCTGGTTTCGGTGAGCTTAGATAAACACAATTAGGGAGACAACAACAGGAAGTGGCCTGTAAGTTGGCTGACCCTGGAACATCTGCTCTCAATGTGAACGTTGGCTTTGAGCTGTCACATCTGTGGTGTCCTGGGCTGTGTGCGGAGCCTTTTGGGCTCTGAATGAGCCTAACAGATACGGGATGGGGATGGGGTGTGGGGTGTGGTGTGTGTGTGGGGGGGTTGGTAGAGGACAGAGGGACAGGGGTAGGGGGTTGAACTCGCTCATTGTTTGCCTTATTATTTGTTTGTCCAAAGTGAATGGTCATTGAGGTTTCTTGACCTTCTTGGTGTGTGTCTGTGTAACAGGAATGCATGTGTGTGTGTGTGTCTAAGAGAGTAGAAGAGTGTGTGGAGTGGAGGGACAGGACTGAGAGTGTTTAATGGTAGTAACTAATGATGAGTCATTAGGTCTGAGTGAGAGTCATCACGAGTGTCACTGGCACTCAGACCGCAACACCTGGTGAGCAGAGCTGCAGTGTGTATGTGTGTGTGTGTGTGTGTGTGTGTGTGTGTGAGAGAGACAGAGAGAGAGAGAGGCAGAGGCATGGCGGCGAGTAAGTATGTATGTGTGTGTGTGCATGAGTGTGCTAATGTGTTCATGTGTGTGTGTCTTTGTGCTTGACTCAGCGGTGAGTGGATCGATTCTGTTGTCCTTCTCACAACAAGGCAAACATATCCTGGGATGATACGCACCGGCTCTCCAGGGACGCCCCTCGGTCCGTCTCTCCCTGTGTTTCCAGGTGGTCCCCTGGGGCCAGGAGACCCTGGAGGCCCCGGAGGGCCAGGGGGCCCCACTTGTCCTTGATCACCCTGGAATACCGAACAACATTGGTGTAGATGGGTGGATGTGTGGGTGGGTTGGGTGATAAAATCTTATGCAAGCAGCGAAACAACATCAAAATGAGTTACACTTTCATGCTAAAATATAATAATCGTGTTGGTAAAAAGAAAAATACAGCTGCATGTGTATAACATGTGAGTCAGCTGGCTGCTCTCTAAGTAACGTGGTGGCAGAGGCACCCTCGGTCGTGACAGGCACATCGCAAGTGGCTTGGGGATGTTTGCCAAACCCAATGTGTTAAAAACAGCGCAATGTTGCAGAAAAAAACAAAAATTTTGTGGTTGATTGTTATGGAACTATATATAAATAACTTTCGCTCAATTATACTACAAAAGGGCACTTGTGCTGACAAGAGAAAATACTATTTTTATTCTCTTGGTCTGGCAGGTTTATACTTTTCTTAACATCCATAAAACAAAGCAATTCATTCGAATGGCCTTTATGGGAAGGGGTTTTAACTTTGCCAACATTCAGCATCAGTTTTAATTGGAAACAGTCA
>JAVQKI010424133.1:7500-15561 GCA_036025975.1 Nematalosa erebi | reverse complement strand
CACACACACACACACACACACACACACACACACACACACACACACACACACACACCTTCTACCATTTGGATGAATTAGCTAGAATTATAATACCCATGACAGAACAAAAATATTTTAATAGTCTGAACACAGTCTTTAACGCCCACCATTTTTGCCTCATATTCTTGTAACCCAGCGGCCAGAGGAAAGGCTCTATTGACGCCACAGTCATGAGCTCACGTCCCTGTCTGGTCTGCTGTGGAACTGGAGGTAGATGAGAGGCCCAGCAAATGACCTTTGAGCTAACACATCCCTACGGCCGGCTTCAGTTCTGTAAAGTTAGCCTTGGCTTTTTATGCCCATTCGTTTTGTGTTTACTTAAGTCTGTGTGTGTGTGTGTGTGTGTGTGTGTGTGTGTGTCTGTGTGTGAGAGAGAAAGAGAAAGCTGATCGCTCTTTTCTTTAAGCTTTACTGATGAGGGAGGGGGTTCAGTGAATGTATTTGGGCCTTGATTGCAGATAGGGCCACAGACTCAGTCGGCGGTAATTGGTCCTCAGACGCTCGATAGTTGTTGTGTCTGTGCAATGCCGTGCAATCATCTCCCATTGTGTCCTACTGCATTCACATTCCTCGCAGTGCCAGAGACACATGATATGAGATGACACCTAGAATAAAAATGTCAAAAAGAAAGGGGGAGAGAGAATGAAAAGAGAGAGAGAGAGAATGACTCCTCCTCTATTTCTTAAGACAAAGGAGGAACACAGGAGACAGAATGAGTGATGAAAGAGGTGGAAAGAAAGAGAGAGTAGAGGAGAGAGAATGGAATGGGACATAGAGAGACAGGAAGAAAGATGGACTCTCCCATGTAGATTTATAACAGTCGGTTAAGCTTATTTCATTTACCAGACTGGGCTGATTTGTTCTTTTTCTTTTCTTTCTGTCTGGGCTTTCTTGTCACAGTGAATTTATCCAGAGGGAGGCATTGCTGGGTGGATGATGGAGGGGGTGTGGTACCTGTTTGAGGGTGACATAACGGGTTTGCTTCAGTTGTCTTTGACACATGGGGTCCACACACTGACTTACCAACAAACATCAGAAGGACAAGGCGAATTTTCGCCATTTGTCTGCGGCGCGTTTATCGAGCTCGGGGGCAAGTCGAGTTCACGGAGACAGGCAACGGGAAACAGACCCTCAAGGAGCTAAGCTAAATTGCATTAGTTCGAGGAGCGGCGGAGAAATAAGCTTTTGTGCTGCGCCGCGCTGCTCTTCCAAAAACCGCCGGCCGATTTGGAAGTTCTCGGAGAACAATAGGAGTCTTTCAAAAAAACTGTCTTTCGTCACTTCAGCCCCGTCTGTTGATATTTATGCCTCTCAATTGCTCTTGTTTTCTCTGGAGACATGCATACACCCCGAATCTCTCTCTCAATCTTGATGTGATTGTCCTTGGGTCCCTTCTTTCATTTTATTTCTGTCCTTTCTTCCCTCACTTTCTTCCTTTTTTTTCTTCCTTCCTTCCATTCTCTTTCTCTTTTCTTTCTCAACTTGCTCTTACCACATCCAGGAAATTGATCCTTTCCCCTGCTGCGTCTGAGGTTAGATTTTGAAATCCTAGTCTGGTTATGTTTAGGGATTAATTTCATTTCCTGATGGCTTTAACGCAAAAGTGGGTGGAGGAAAGGACCAAGCTCTGCCGGTGGTTGACCAACCGATGTCTGGTCTGTCTTGCAGTGCCGTCACGACACAGGCTCCCTCGGTCCAGCAGACAAAGCACGTCCACCACAACGGCCATCCTAAGCTCTGATTTATTGCCGTTTTGTTTACCCGCTTGTGTTGAAATAAATAAATAAATAAGTGCTGCAATAAATAATTTCACAAGGCTCTTGCACAAGAGACAGCGAGACGGAGAGAGCAAGCGATGCTGATGGGGAGTGTGTTTCGCCTTGTCAGAGTCTCTCCAGATGCCCTACACACACACACACACACGCACAGACACACACACACACTTGTCCCCTTCACCCTCCATTCCTCCATCACACACTCTGCCCCCCTCCTTCCCTTTCACAATGTTTTCTTTCATGAAGATTCAATTTATGGTTTGAGAAAAGAGAGGTGGTTTGCTATGGCCTCCGCTCTCTTGCCATTACTTCATTTTGAAATATAATTGGGGCTGCTGGTAGAGAGGCAGTGAGGGGATTAAGAGCCCAGAGTCTTAGCATGGATAGAGCCCCACATTTCCCTAAGAGTAGACCCCCCCCTTCTTCTCTTACACACAAACACACACACACACACACACACACACACACAAACATGCACACATACAGTACACACTCGCATATAGCATACCCGCCCATCCACACTCGCACACATACAAACACAAACACACACGCACACACACACACACACACACACATACACAAATGCATAAGTACATACACACTGCACTCACCCATCTGCCTCACAAGAAGGGCCCGCTGATGCGAGCAGACGGCCTAATTGTGGTGCAGCGGATGGTGGATGCAATTTCTGGGAAAGGCTCGTCTTCTTGGTGGCTCGGAGAAGTCCGCTCTGTTTACACAAGCTGCGAGTCACCAGGGCCCACGGACTTAGCCTCCCTTTCTTTCTTTTTTCTTTCTATCCCTTCTTTCTCTCTTTTCCTCTTCTTTTCCCTGCCTCCAGGGGAATGACACAGTGGTATTGGTGTGGAAAGTAATGGCTTTTATATTTCCTTGGCAGCGCCAGTCATTGTAATTTAGTGGTCGACGCTGGAATGGAACAGAGAGGACCGTCTGTCCGCTTTGCTTGTTTGTTCTCAGGAAGGATTAAAAAGAGGCTTGTTCATGTTTCATTTTTCAGGAGACGTCTGGCTGGAATGGTCCTAGAAGCAATTTATGAAGAAAACACACATATGCATACGCATAGAAACACACTTACTCACTCACTCTTAATGATTTGGCACTTCGGTGGACATGGTTGATATATTCTCATACACAGAGAAACAAGTAGGTGGGTGATGATCATAAAGTCATGACGCTTTTCTGTTGCACGACTTGTTCTATGTAACGATTGGCTCTGGGGGCCCCGGTACTCGGTAGGGGCCAAGTTGGCCTTCTTTTGCATGCTGGGCGTTGAGAAGTGGAGACTTCATTTGGATCAGTTTGATAGAATGAGTGGGCATTAGTGGTCATTGTATTTGTCATCCACGGCAATAAGCCGGGGTGTTGTGTTTGGATGGGCCAAAACCACTGGCATATGCTAATGCCATTTAGAAGCCTCGGCCTTTACAGTTTTCCAAATGTCATGTGTGCGGCAATAGAGGCTTTGGTTTTAGCAAAAGAGACGCTAAGGAATCGTTTATGACACTGAGGGGAAAGTGAGATGATTTTTTTTAAACTCAACTTTCCATGGTGAGGGTTACATTTCGTCTTTCATCAGTGTGATGTGAACACGCACATGCAAACACACACACACACACACACGCACACACACACACACACACATATACACACACACGCACAGAGCTTTCTCTCTCTTCAGAATCTCTTAAATCTCCCTCTCTGGCCATGGTTTAATCAGCTCCCTGTGGTCTTACACCCCCACACAAACACACACACACACATGCACACACATTCACTTCAGCTACAATGGCAATACCTGCCACACCATTTCAGAGGTAACACCACCCATCTGCACCCTTTTATACTTCTTACTCTCTCAATCCCTCTCCATCCTCTGCCTCTCCGCTCTCTATCTCTCTATCTCATTTTCTCCCTCTTTCACAGTCTCACAGGAGGGGAGGCTCTGTCACCGAGGCCCCCGTAACTTTAAAAACACGATCAGAAACACGGATTTGGAGCCCGCACATCAGAAGGCTGATCCTGACGGAGGACGGGCAGGCGCACGCCTCCCACTGTTTGCTAATACCTGCTATCCAGTCGCCCTAGCGAGGCCATCTCCTTGCATTCAGCAGCGTCAAATATTCATTTCATCTGCGGGGTGAGCGGAGCGCGGGGAAGAGAGCATATCAAAGGCCGCGAGATGCTGAGATCTCTTTTGTAATGATCTACCTCTGAGCCGAGCCCAGACGTGGAGATCAAACAGAGATTAATCGAACGCTACAGTGGCCATGGAGTTATGTGAGGGGTGCACAGAAAGACAGACACACACACACACACACACACACACACACACACACACACACATACACACTCACACATACACACACTCACACACACACACACACATGCATATTCTCTCACATGTATACATATGGTAATTGACTGACACACTCACATTTTCTCACATTTAAACAACACACACACACACACTGACATGTACAGACAGAATAAGTAACTTTGCTGACTCAGAAACTCTAAGATAGGTAAGCCTCATTTCAATCACTGCCTCAACCTCAAATCTCTGCCATTTCTCATGTAACCATGATAAAAACAGATGCTGAAGCAACCTTAATATGATGTAGAGCATGCAACTAAAATGCTAGGAGGGCTAGACATCAGCATTCAGTATATCATTACTGAGCCTACATACAAAGTCAGACTTGACAGCTTGCTGAATTTCAACCCTGTACCCCCCTACACCCCCACTTTCTTTCTTTCTCTCTGTCATGCACACACTCACACACTCACACTCACACACACACACACACTTCTCCTCATGGCCATCATCAACCCTGGCCTTGCTTTAAAATGCTCACTCAACATAACTAGCAGGCCAACAGACTTTGGCATTTTTACTCTCGCACTGTCAAACAATTTCAGAGGTTTTGTTTTGGTGTGATGACAGCCTGTTTTATTTGGAACCTCTCTCTCTCTTTCTTTCTCTCCCTCACCCCCAACTCTGTGCCCTCTTTCTTCCACACCCCCACCATCCCTTTGACATGGCACAGCGAATCCCAATGTAAAAAAAAAAAAAATGCACAAACAACAATTTTTTCCCTTTGCTTTGCTTAAGCTCAAATACAAAGACTATCTAATGCGACTTTATGACTAATTCATCAAAATGATCTCACTACATGGAGCCAGCTTCCTTTTTATTCTTTCAGCTCACATGGCATAATGCAATCCCCCTCGGAACGGGATAATGTATGTGTATAAAAAGAGATTAATTATCCTGTTAAAGGGCCTCTCCTTTCTATTCCACGTAATGCAATCTGCTGTCTATTCTGTAAATGTTTATTTAATAATGTAAATATATGGGCTCAGGGAGAATAGACGGTGCATTGTTTCTATGAGTGGTTCCATATGCTTAAAGTGGGGAGGAGAAAAAAAAGCAGCCTGGTAATAGTGAGGCATTGTTCTTTGGCATGTGTGTGTGTGAGATTATTTTCACATCTTCCACCAGCATCGCTGACTGTTTTATGTCTGTGGCGGCGTGAATTCCCTTTGTGCGCTTTGTGTATGTTGGTTTTTAATGTGCCACTGCCAGTGTGACTGCTGTGAGTCTCTTTTAACAGCGTATCACACATGATTCATTGCTATCTTCATACGCCATGTTCCCTAGCCTTTGATATTGATCCGGTCCAATGTCACTATATGGTCTATATGTAGTTACTATTAAGATTGTATGGTCAACATGGTTATTTCTTAAGAACTTACTTTGAATGCAGCAACAGCATAGTAAGAAGCGCTGTCAAACAGAGCAAAAATCAGAGTGAGTATCTAGCCGACAGCAAATTCTGGTGTTGTTGAAACACTTTAAAGATTTCATGAAACAGTTAAAGAATACTCATGAAAAAAAAAGGTTGAGACAAATTTTGATTGTATATTTTTGTGCGGCTCCACCAAAATGAAAGAAACACTTCTTTCTTTATTGTTTGTTTGTTTTATGTTTTTACACAAGACAGATAATTATTTTGTTTGACGCAAAGGAAGTGGGAATTATGTGAAGAAAGCCAAGGGAGTGATACCGAAGTTTGGGGTTGGCGTTCTACTGAAGAATCAGCACTCGCAGAATGCCTCTTTGTCTAATCACATAAATCTTCCAGAACTAACAGTCGTGTAAATCATGATAATGCGAGTCGGGTAATCTGTCCAGGGCTTGTTGGCAGTTGTTGGCAAGAACAGTATCTGTGAGGAGTTTTTGCTTAGTTTCACTCACATTCTGTTCCATATTGGCCCCATGAAGTGTGCTTGAGCTCGTATGGTTTAAGTTGACCAATCAACAAAAACAAACAACAAAACAGCAACAACCGCAATGCAAAAACATGAGTCAGGAGAGAGAGAGAGTTTGGCCTCCCTCAGCTATCCAGACATAACATGAGGCCTGTGGTGCCTCCATAGAGTTAAAAAGGCAAGAGAGAGAGAGAAAGAGAAAGAGAGAGAGAAAGAGAAAGAGAGAGAGAGAAAGAGAAAGAGAGAGAGAGAAAGCCTAAGGTCCAGACACTGGTCCAGCATGCGCGGCCTTGATGAAGTCACTGTTGGCAGAGTTAATTACCGGCTGTTTTAGGCTGTTTGTACGCCTGCTCTGCCTCTTCTCTTCTCCTCTCTTCTCTTCTTTAAGCCCCCTGCTGAGAGGGACAACGCTGACTCCCACATCTGCCTGCTGGTTTGTTGCCTTGTGCTTTTTTTATATATATTATTTTTCCTCCCTGTTTCTTTCTCTCACTCCCTCTATCTCTCTCACTCTCTATTTTCCTGTTTGTTTTTTCTCTCTCTCTCTCAGTCCTCCTTTCCCCCTCTGCTATTGCTTCATTCCATACATCTCTTCTCACACACACTTTCTCATTTTCTCATTTCATCTCTCTCACTCACTTGCACTCTCTCCTTATTCTCTCTCTCTCTTTCTTTTTTTTTCTCTCTCTCTCTCTCGCTCTCTCTTTTTCTGTTCTTGGCAGGCCTAAGGGTTAAATTTGGGATGGCAGCCAGCCAGATGTTTTTTTCCCCTTTTTCTTCCCTCTTTTTGGGGTGGCTTCAGCAAGAGGAGGCAGTGGGTAGGGGCTGGTTGGTTGGGAGAGAGGGGTTTGAAAGCTGGGGAGGAGCGGCGGTGGTGGTGGTGGTTGTGGTGGTTCAAGTTTAGGTTCTGTGACCCCAGAATGATAAGGTGAGGGTTCGGAGAGAAGTCAGGAAGCCATTGTTTTCAGAAATTCCGATTATTTGGTTACTTAAGCCGAGTGGGGGTACACTGGGGCCCCCCTACTAGCAGCCAGAGGCCTGTACACCATCATATTATTAACCACATCTGCGCTGAGGGAAAGAGAGAGGGAGGGAGGGAGAAGGGAGGTTATAGAGAGAGTGTGAGGGAGGGAGAGAAAGAGCGAGGTGAGGCGTTCAGAGTGAAACGAGTGAAAAAGTTCATTCTGAAACAGTATATGTCATTACCAGACATGCCTCCCAGAGACGGGGGCCTTTGCGAGGTCAGTTTTGGCAGGGGGAAGTGATGTCATAATGTCAGGGTCATCGTCGCCACACACCACTTTTTTGTTGTCATTTTTTCTTTCTTTCTTTTCCTGTGTATGCAATTCAGTATTTCTCTGAGTGATATGTTTGAGGCCCACTTTCGCTAAATGGCAGCTGTTTTGACAGATTTTGCTGCTATGATGGTGGATTGGACTTCAGCACTGCATCTTTTGAAAACTTCGAATCCTTCCATGGTTCCATCCTTCTGGTGTGGATCAATCCATAGCCCTGTTGTTCACAGTGTCCTGCTGGTAAGAATAAAGAACGATACCATTTCATACAACAAAGGCCTAATAGTTACATCTATGCATTTAGCAGACGCTTTTATCCAAAGCGACTTATAGTATTATCCTGTTATTTACTACTGTCATGCTAGCTAGATTCCTTCACTGCCATTCTACCACTGCCCCACTAGTAATAGTGAACAAATGGACACAAAATGGGTAATATGGTTTCCCCACATTTCGTTTTAATTATTTATTTATTTGTTTCATGTTGTTAAACTGCATGGAAGAGAATACATCTGCTCGTACAGCCTTCAGTTTTACTAACATTTTTGTTGGGAAACCTTGCAGAGCTGTTGCCCGTAATGAGGTAACAGCCACGTTTCAGTACCATCAGTATTTAGTACAAATGTACTGTAGCCTATGCTAGTTCATCAGTCCAAATT
>JAVQKI010424133.1:0-2500 GCA_036025975.1 Nematalosa erebi | reverse complement strand
CCATGTGTGCGGAGGCGAGGGTCACACCCCACCCTTTGTGACGTGATGCTGGGAAGGAGCATGACAGGAGCTCTGGGAGGGGTGCTGATCTCTGCTCCCCTAGACAGATGCTTTGCTGCCGCCTTCTCGCTTTCAGCCTGCCAGGCACCTCACCTGATGCCGTCACAGAGAAGTTGTAAGAGTGTGTTAAGTTCAGTGGCTGTAAAACCAGTCACGTAGATACAGTGCTGTTACGGCCAGCTCAAAAGCCGGAAAAGCAGTACAGAGTAGCACAGTGCTTTCACGTGCAGTGAGAAAATGCAAGCCCTCCTTGAAGGCAAGGACATGGCCTTCTTATCCACACCTAGGCCAGGTGGAGACCATTAACTTGATTTGGTCCATGCACCACCCAAAGACGGTTGCACTGCCACTGCAAAGCCCGTGGGGGTGCAGAGGGGTGTAACAGTACACACTGTTATCCTTACACAAATTAGATTTTTAACATTGAAAATGCATTATCCCAGTGTATGTAATTCCATGGTATATTTGAGCTGTCAAAATAGTTTGGCAATGTAAAAGGAAGACTGACATATGCCATTGAAGTCATTTGAACATGTATTCCAGTGGGAGTGATGTGTTATGGGGAAGGACCCCTGCTGAGAACTTTGGTCTGTTCTTGTAAGGTGTCGCTCTCTCGTTCTAGACCACTAATAATTTAGCTCTTCGGCATGGCTTTGGCAGGACGGGACCTGTCAGTGCCGGGGGTGTGCCACTTTGTCCTCAGAGGGAGAGAAAATCAAACATTTAGAGGCAGCGACAGCACATGGTGGATTGTCAGTGTAAGAGTGTGTGTCTGTGTGTGTGTGTTGGGGTGTGGGTGGGGGGGTCTGGGGTTGCTGGCGGGTGTCGGCAGGGGAGGAGGAATGACAGCGGAGCATCTGTTTCAAAGCACGGAGGGTCGATTGCAGGAGGCAGACAGAGAGAGAGACAGAGGAAGAGAGAGGGAGAGAGTTAGAGACAAAGAGAGGGAGAGTGAGAGAGAGAGGGAGAATGAGAGAGAGCAAGCAAAGAAAGAGAGAGGGTGATTTAGGAGGCAGCAGACACGTTGTATTCTAGTACTGCTGTGCTGATCTGTGGTCCCCAGGGAATAGCACACACTCTTTTTCTTCCCTGACATCTCTCTCTCCCTCCCTCTCTCTGTCTCTCTCCCTCTCTCCCTCTCTCTCTCTTTCTCTCTCTCTCTCTCCCTCTCACCATGCTGCCTTAGTTTTGTTTGATCTCTGCTGTGGCGCTGTTGCACACCAGCTGCTTCCCCCCCTCTGTGTAAAAGACTCCCTCGCCTGCCTCGGATACGTCCAAATGAAGTCGGGGGAAAAATGAGCGAACCATTAAGACAGACAGGGTGCTTTTAGTACTTTACAAACCAGTTATTCATGTTTTATTAAATAGTTATTAAATGTTTCAGATGTTTAAAATGAGAGAAAGTGGGAAAAAAAAGAAGCCGATTCGCACCAGGCAGTCAAAATGTCGAGGAACGGGCTGGGAGTTTGGTTGGTGGCGAGGCAGTGTGCACAATGAGATGTGACACAAGTCGAGCGAGCGTGGCGCAGCACATGGAAAGGAGGGGTAGCTGTTGTGTTTGTGTATTCTTGGAGGGCATGTACACACACAAACACATCCACGTCGCCACCCACACAGTGGAGTTATATGCCCTAGTCCTGACACATTAACACACACTCACACACACAAGCCATCACACATGCACACAGTGGGAAGCTTGTAGTGCGCGCAGCCAACAACAAAACCCAGATTTCACACTCTGCTTATTGACACAACAGGTCTGCTGCCCTCCGGTTGCGTACAGTTCTTTTTATCTCTTTTCTGTACTATAACTGTGCTCTCTCTCTCTCTCTCTCTCTCTCTCTCTTTCTCCACAGAGACTTCCCTGAGCTACACTCACAGCCCCTCAGCAGCGCTGGCTGCATGAACCCAGACCACCACTAATCTTTCTCAAGCTCAGCATCAGGCTGCGTGTTGAGTGTGCTGGAGGAGAGCTGGGGGAGCATATGAGTAGCACTTTGAATATCTGTTAGCCTTTTTGAGCACAAACTCTTAGCCAAATATGGTACAGTTACAAGTTCCTCACAACAACAAGGGGATGATGACTTAGATGATGATGATTATGGTGATGATGAAGAGAGAGGCATGGTAAAAGTAATAGTATTAGTATGAGTAGAAGTACGTGAACTGGTAGTAGTAGTAGTAATATTAGAAGTAGTGGTATTAGTAGTAGCCTAGTTGTAGTAGTAGTAGTAGTAATATTAGTAGTGGTATTAGTAGTAGTAATATTAGAAGTAGTGGTATTAGTAGTAGCAGAGAGGGTAAAAGCGGAGCGAGAGGCGCAAACGTTTGTTAAGTTCCGTGTTCTATTTTCGCAAGGGAGAGGGGGAAAAAGCCCCCTTTATGCAGACCAGAATCGAGCCCTCATTTGCTGATACAAAAGATCATTGAAAAATTTATA
>JAVQKI010423994.1:0-12848 GCA_036025975.1 Nematalosa erebi | reverse complement strand
AGCATTCATAAGCATTAAACTCATCAAAAACAACATTCTTTGACAGATTTTTTTGCTGGTTTTGTAAAAAAAAACTTGGTCCATCCAGAATAAGTCATGTGAATCATTGCAATGTCAATTGTACACAATGGTTCCACATTTTCAATGAAAGGCCTTTGGTTGTTTCCTGCTTTCCATTATTGTTGGTCTTAGAGGAGGTTCTGACCTCGAGAAACAAACAATACGCCTTTCTTAAGGCTTGTTGTGACCCCCACAGCCCTTTTGGCATGGGCCACTTTGTCAGGCATCAATAATCCATCATCTCCCTCAACCACAGTGCATCTCCTACCCATACACATAACCCATGTTGTGGCTGTCATACGCAGCCGCACTCCCTGGCCGACACATCTGGGATGGTGTAGAAGATGTTGTTGTTGCCTAAGAAGGACATGTCCTTCTCGTAGCGGGTGGGCCGGCAGCAGGGACTGTAGCGTGTCTTATCCCTCCGGCTCTTTCCCCTTTTTTCACGGGACAAGCTGCCCCCATCCAGCTGGCCAGCCCGCTGCATGTGCTCCAGGACCATGTCATAGTGGCGACGGCGCGCTGTGCACTTGCCACTGCAGTAGCGGAACACCACAATCTCGTCACTCTCGTAGCCCAGACCTAGCTCGCTTACCGTCCGGTGCACCTCGCGCAGGGCACACGGACGCTGGTCCTTGCGGGCACGCTTAGTCCTGCGGCCCAGCCTGTCCTCAGAGCTCCATGGGCCGCCACCACGATCCTCATCTGCCTCTTCCAGCCCATCCTGCCTGATCTCTCGGTCAATGAGAGCGCTGACAATCTGCTTCAGCTCACCCTCCGTGAAGCTCTGAAAGAGGTAGGTGACTGCAGGGTGGAGAAAGAAGAAAGGCATATTGGGAAGTTTGACAGGTAAGGTTAATATTTTCACAGTGCATCATCTTCTAGTAGGACACAAAAGCATCACAAAACCCAAGAAATGTATAGCAATAAATATAATGAACAATTTTGCCTGACATCAACTGTTATTGTTAGGTTACCAGGTAAGAAGTATTTCAATGCACATTTTGAACAATGGAATAAATTGGATTAGGTGTAATGGAATTTTTAGATGGAAACAATAAGTTTATTACTTATTGTATTTATTGCATTATTTATGAATTTCCATATGTCTCTGACTACCTAATACATTTTGATTTGATCTCATAGCTGCTCTGAACTAACCCTAGGTATATCCAATTGGCATAACACACTTCACATGCAGAAGTGCATTTTCCTTAGCGAAATGTACATGAATTTACATTATGCAAACTAGCTGAAACCCAGCCATTGTTACTCCCCAAAAACTGGCCCTGACTCTGTGGCGTTTCAAACATCCCTCTCAGAATATTTGCACAATTCAGAGTTGTGAGTCCTCTCAGCTCCCTCAGCCACTCTGGTCTACGGTGTTGCTTAGACATATGAGGTGCTAGCTGACTCTGCGTAAGAGTGTAGCTTAAAAAAGGCCCCAGTCACATAAACAAACTGGATAAAGAAAACCCTTGGCCTGCTGTCAAGGCCTTTCAAGTGCCACCTCATCAGCACTTGCAGTGCTGTCACCATAGACAGAAACAAGCCAGCTTACACTCAGAGAGGAGAGCGCCCACGTTGTCCGCAGAACGGGCACGTCGACGACGACCACCCATTCCCGTCGACCTTGGAGGTGATGAAAAAGACGCTGACTGTGAGGGCAGTGATGTTGTCGATGGCGATGACGATGTTGAGAGTAGAGGCGGTGACATTGGGGATTCCGCCAAGGAATTTTGTTTGGCTGGCGTTGGGGGCATTGCAGCGGGCATCACAGCAGGCTTAGTGACGAAAATGCACAAAGATGCACAGCAGAGCAGGATGGCCAAGGTGGCACCTTTCCATAACTTCATTTTAGAACGGATTGGAGCATTGAAACTCTGCAAAGCAAGAAAGGAAGACAACGAGGAACACGGTTACATGTACAGTCCATTCATTTTGGCTTCAGGCCCACAAGGTTATACAACAAGCAATCTTTTATCACTTCCAGCGTTGTGAACTCTCTTTCAGAGTTTAAGTGAGCTTTGGGTACACTAGGTGTTGTTTGTTTTAGCAGCTCATGATATACAAACATCTATATTCGCGGAGATTCTATCTGGCAGGTTTTAAAATACACATGAGCAGGGAGAATCCCAAATATGTATCGCAAGCTGTAACTGTGTATATTTCTCCAGTGTTTCATAAAAGGACAAAGTTTTCTCTCATATTTCACCAGTTTAGTTTATTTTCGGCCTCAAGCAGTTTTGGAGATCGTTTCAAGTTTTTCAGTTTAAAGAGAGCCATTCACCCCATTTCTTTTTATCAGGCTAAAAACACTTTCTCTCAGGTTTCATACCTGTCTACAGTGTCAGGTATTAAAGGACCATTAATCATTGGCTGCACATGCTGTAACAGTTCACACCACAAGGATCTAGACAGGGATGAGAGTGCTGATCATTCCTGGCATTAAGCATTTTTTTTTCTAAGGGGAAGTCAAGAGACATCACCTGCTTTACTAAATAAACTCCAGTTACACGTTGACTTGAAAGAGTGCGCCAGAGTGCACTGACTTACATTGTGGAGGAGAGGAAATCGCTATGACACACCTATTTGTTGACCTTTGGGTCTCCTGGTCCATATGGATAATTGTGTGTGCGGCATCAGTCAGTGTTATGTTCCCCTTTCACCTCCCTCCAACTAAGCTCTCCCCGGACTCAGAGAACTACTCAGAGGAATTACCTCACACAACTTCCTGTTATTTTTTTTCCATGGACATCCTCTCTTCCTCTTCTTTGAGTTAAAAAAGTGAATCTCACCCCCTTCCCTTTTCTCCTCTCCCTCTGCCTCTGTCTTTACTAGGACTGTGTTTTTTGTTCTAGAACAGAGGTAGGACAAGCAAAACATTTCCGCAGATCAGGAAATGGCAAACGGGTAGGGACTAAGGACATATCCAGACCAGTCAGCCCCCCTCCCAGACCCCAACAAAAGTGCTTTGCCAGACTGGGTTGGAGGTGGCCTCAGTGGACCACATCCACGCATGAGGCCTCCCATCTTGCATGCTACATGAGACAACATTATTGGGCAATGATGCGTGTCGCGCTTCTGTGTGATACTCACTCCTAAATGTTCAAGCTCTTCGGCAGGTGCTCATTTTGGTAAAAGTCAATTTGTTTTTCTCCTCAAGAGTGACAACGGGGAGATCATTGGCACCCAAAGCCAAACAAGAAAGACTTGTTAGTTTCGTCACTCAGGGACTATTCAGATTCATCCAAGCTTATCAAAGGATTTCCGTGTACATTTCAGAGTAGTTGGCAGATGCACCTGGCACTAAAAAGGTGGCTTTTGATTACACTGTTTACGTGAAGTCCTTGATATGGCGACCCTGCTTGATGGAGGACAGACCATCTGGTTTATTTCTTAACTCATGAGTGTGTTGGAGTTTCCACCCATGCTGTCACCCAAGACTGAAGGTTTTTGTCTTGTTTTCTTTTCTGAAAACGATTAAGTTTAATATAGGATCGCTTTGAAGACCATTCTGCAGCACCATTGTAGTTATAAATGGTAACATTGTTATTTCATATCGTCTGAATATAGCACGAGGCACTGTTATTGCAAGTTTAAATGTCATCAAGAAATACAATCACAGACACACACATAGACAGACACACTTGTGCGCACATGCACACGCACACACACAATAGCTAATTGCAGTCAGACAGTCGTGTCAGTTCTAAGAAATGAGGGCCACTGATGAATGGCCCTCTTGAGGTCAGATTGTTCCCATCTGCTGTCAGGTTGGCTAAGTGGTGATAAATTGGGGGTAAGTTTGTCTCCCCCATTTGAGCCCCCAGTCAGCCAATTTCAAACCACACACTTTAAACCCATTATTGGCTTGGGAGAAGGAAAAAAAGCAAACACCTTGCCCCTAGTGGGTACCGTGTGGTGGGCCCCATCTCTGAAGATGGCAGGGTGAAAACGAGAGGCCATAAACGTCAAAGTCAATTGAGCGGCAACCCTCAGCTATCCGTACCAATGTCATCTCAGCGCTTTCCCATCGTCAGCATTAGGTGCCTATGCACCATCTTGTCCCAGTCTATCTCTAGAGTGCTGGAATATTCCTGGGACATCCACTATCGCATGTCTTTAACCATCATCTCTCTCAGTCACACAGTGGGATCATTCATAAGACCCGCTGTCAACACAGCTAAAGTGTCACTGCGTCTGGTAAGATGTGCTTTCTGCCCTATTCTGTTTTCTGCACCACAAATAGGTCTCTATGCCCCTCTGTGCTCTGCATCGCCTTGGCTCTCCACAATCGGCAGACTTTTTTTGCCCACACCCCCATCACTTACGTCTTACAAACTGTCAGATCATGGCCACAACAGGCCGTTCAGTGTGAGCCATGCAGATATGTCAAAGTTTTAACAGAAACCATGGCTGAGGGAAGCAGTCAGTATGAAGAATGGTATGGCTTGAGGCCATACCACATGCAATGACTGAATCCCTCCTTTGTTTGGTCCAAAATTGACGTGAACTTAAAGTCCATGACCTAACTCCGTCTGAGCCCCCCGCAATGCATGTCCTTTTCTGTCCCTAACACACATATACATACCTACCCATGAGTTTGTGGCCATGAACTCAGACATGCTTCACATTCAGTTTTCTCTCTCATTTACCACTGTATTTAAGGTCTTATCTGATCCACAGATAAAAATGCTAAAGAAGAGGTTAGGTTGTCTTTACTGACCTGTTCCAGGGCAAGCATGGTCTTCTTATCATAACAATTTCCTTTGCCATATTTGTCCTTCCATCAGTGGCAATTTTCCTTGCATAGGAAATCACCATTGCGATCGTGCTCATAACTTTCCATCAATACCGGCAAATTCTTATCTTTGTAAACCTATTTTCAAATTAAGAACCATCTCGCATATACCCTGTAAACACAACTGCGCTTTGGGAAAATCAATTTAAATGACTAATATCCTCTGTTTTTCAATCAGCGACTGACAAATTAGTTCTGGCAAGACTGTCCTCATCTGTCTGAACAGTAGCAGTGACGCAGCTCATAGCACAAAGTTACTGATCCATTTATTTAAAATATGGCCTGCTTGGGATTTTGATAGTAGGTAGTAGTTGCATAACTTACGGTAACCGCTACCACTGTTAGCGCTACGTCATGCTGTTGCCCATCCCAGTCCCTGCCAGCTGTGTAAGCTGTGGTAACACCAGTAGGTGTGAGTGTGTGTGTAAAAAAAGAGAGAGAGAGAGAGAGAGAAGAACCCCAGTGGCAGCTGGGTAGTGTGTGAGAAAAGACGCCAGCTCTCACCTTGGCATTTGCATCCACCTATTCAAATCATTGGGTTTGTCGCCACACTTCTCTCCTTCTTTTCTTCCCCTCTCTCTCTCTCCCTGTCAATCCCTGACTTTTTTTTCTCTTGCACTTTCTCCCCTTGCCCCTTCTCTAATTTTTTTCCTCCATTCACTTCCTGTCAAGGCTTCACCTTTGTCACACCCTTCCATTTAACGGTCTTGGAGCTACAAAGTTAGACTGCGGGAGCGGGGAAATGAAACAGTGAGCCAGTGTTTGACACGCGTCCTTTTTACGACGTGTAATCATTTTCCTGTAAATAGGGTAGCAGCTGGCTTTGTATTTGTCGTGGTGCCCTTCCTGGTGGATGTGTCCTTTGATTGTTTTATGGCTGGCTCCTTAAAGGGCAAGTGGAGGAGCACAACCAGGGCAAGCAGCAATGGGAACACACTCCAAAGATCAGGCCTGGATTAGCACTAATGCGGCCCCGCTTTATCTGCCTTCACGTGGGATAACACCTGTGATTGGCCGACTGAAGGTGTGGCCCCGGCCATCTGACTTAAGCTCTTAGCCCAACCCGGCTTCAACCCCAACACACACATACACACACCACCCCACTGCAGGTGCGGACCAACTCTGATGTAGAAAGAGTGCGAGAAGTAGGGAGGATCCCCCGAGCGGGCCTCTTAAAATACTGTGGAGTAGACACTAGTTGGGATATAGCACACCTATGTGCACACACAGCAAGTCAACCAATTGCTTTTTTAATCTATTCAACCATGACACAGTTTTAAAAATTATGAAATACATTTTACTTAATACAAAAAGTTATTACCTAGTGGTAGTGCAGACAATCAATAGTCAATTTGTATTATCTCTTAGGGAATTTCCACAACCTTTTAACTTCAATATGGCAACCTGGGAATGATTGCCTTCTTATCTTAGCATGCATCTGATGAGCACACAGTAGTGATCATAAAGAAGGGAAAAATCTATAGCTTGTCCCATGTGTGTTTTATACCTGCTATAAAATCTGAGCACCACAGGTTGCAGCAAAAGGCAAGCTGTACATCAGTGTACGCCAGTCTGCTGCCTTTAATAGGAGCTCGGCCTACAGTGTGCGATCCTTGCAAGCATGTAGCCCAGGTTGGCACAGGTTAATTAGCTCTCAATTCTCTGATGCCCTGCAAACAGTCTGCCTGAGCCACATCATTGCAGAAGGCACTCTTGGCCAGATAGGAGACTGGGAGAAAGCATGGCACCCCTAACTTACAGACCATAGACAGCTTTGATGATAAAAACAAAAACAATGCTTAAACGTTCTATTATGATCCCAAACTACTTGCTCGAGGTTAAGATCACCTGTTAAAACGTAAACCCTGAGAAAACAGCTATGACGCTGATAGTCAAACTCTCTTGAAACGGTCTATACTCACTGCAAGCAAACGGAACAGCAGATAACGGAAAATAGCACAGCGATGAGCCGAGGCACTGGCATCGGTGCTGTGGCACTGACATAAGTGACACAGTTGCTGTGTCTAGCCTTTTCACCTATGACCCATGTGTTGGAGAGCTGGCAGCACTCAAAGCTGGTTGGTGCTGCTGTTGCTGAATGTTGCCACAATGTTACACATGGCCAGTGTAGGCAACTTCTCTTTTAAGTGTAATCAGGCAAAGGTCTGTTGTTCTCATAAACAACCAAGAAGCTGTTTTTTTTCAATGGTGAGGAATGGTGAGGTGCTGCATCTCCAAAGTCAAGCCAGCAATTTTTCACCTGGCAACGGCTGATTTGTGTGTCCCCTGCCGTCACTCGGAGAAAGGAATTCACTGTCATTACACAGTCTGCCATCCCAAGGTCAGCAGCACAGGCATTCAAGCAGACCCTCCACTCTCTCTCTCTCTCTCTCTTTGTGCAATCACCCTACCATACATACAGCCTGGTTCCGGCACACCCACCCTCTTTTAAGAAAAATAAAAGGCAAGCGATGGAAAACATGTGTATGTTTGCACCAGGCCCCCTGCTATTTGGATGCATTTAGCCTTTAGGCTCTGTACATAGACACACATGCACACACACAATGTTTAAGTTTGTTTGTGCCCCTGCTTGTTTCCTTTCTCTCGTTCTTTGTAGGTTGGGTTTGCGTTGCTGGCGTGGCGTCCTTCATCTAGTGCAATTAGGAGAGGGAGTGTCAGTTTACTTAGTCCACTCTTAAAACATCAGCATATTGTATACAAAGATTTTATCCCTCAGAGGCAAAAAGCAGTGCAGCTTTTTGTGATGTGATGAGGGCACAAAAAGCCCTGATGGGAACTCTCTGGCATGGGCTGAATAGTTTGTCTACCTTCAACATGTCACTGCATGGAGGAAAGTAAAACACACGTCCAAGTGTCAGTTTGAAATATGCTGAGACATTGAGAGGGATCAGCAAAAAACATTCCTGAGCTTTCAATAGCTTGGTTTGTTTTGCCATGTGATAGATAGAGAGAGAGAGACTGAGAAAGAGAGAGGAGAGAGGGAGATTGAGGGATATGCATGTCCATCTCCCATCTACTTGAGAGCTTTGAGAAAAAAAAAAAGTGCTTTTACCCCCTCCTGCGCTAGAAGTGGTGTGGGCGTCAAATGTGGAGTTTGTGTGACTGATGGAAGCCCTTCATGGGGCTTGAAAAGTAAGCCAGATTGGATCTCTGGGTTACGAGAGTTGAAGGGCTCAAGTGAAGAGAGGCTTAGCCTCCGGTGCCACTGCCTCGCCTAACGTGCCTCACATCCCATGGCCCATCCGGGGGCAAGGATCACTGGCCTCTCTCCATTCGCCCTTTCAGTACAGAGAGAAATCACGCACATGGCACATGCTTAACAAGCGTATCTGTTTGTGCCAATAGGCCATCATTAGGCCTGTCTCCCTGTTCTAGTGTAAGAAACTTAAAACCCTGAACAGGTGTCAGACAGTGATGGGGTGCACTTTGGAGATTAGTTCATTTTTTTTAGGTTAATCTCATCGGACAGCAAGCCACCATTTGTACCATTTCCACACCAGTAAGGTTTTAACAAGCATCTTAATTTCAGATTCTTACCATGTCAAAGGACAATGTATTTAACTATGATCCTGTCAATGCTGTGTATATATTTCTCTGTTCAAATCACTATCCTCTGTTAAAACCACTAAACACATTTCAGGAATGCCACATCAAAAGCAAAGCACAGAGGAGGGATGACAACTATGCGCGGCACCAGGAAATGTAGACGTCAAACAAAGTTGTCAAGCAAATGTCAAATCCTGAGATCTCGCCAGCACACTGACATTTTGTGAACCCTCGCCTCGGTGCGGTGCTTAACGCATTCACGCTAAGCTCCAGCTTATGCTAACAAAAGGAGATGTGTCCTTACCGTTCGCTTGGCTAATCCAGCCTTATCTTTATGTCGCTGTATTGGGTTGACCTCAAGGCAAGTGGCAGGCCAATAAGTTCCTCATCATTAAGCAAAGGATGAGATTTATACACACACTCTGTCTCTGTCTCTCCGCCCCCACGGTTGACTACACACTCTACATCTGGGGGCGTCCAGGAAACCTCCTCCGGTGCTGTGGCGCGTGCCGTAGTTCCCCCTCCGTGTCTGAAATGTAACGTTTGTCTCTCCAGATGCTCCAAGTGGACACCTCCCTAGAGGTCCCTCATGGTGGTGTGGACTTTTCCAGAACTATGAAATCATCGCTGGCTCACATCCTCCCTGAAGATGGGTGTTTGTAGTTTCCTCATACTTTTGGGGGTGGTTGGGTATGTGCAAGTGAGGGGGGGCGGCGGGGATGTTTGAAGGTTGGGGTGGGGAGCCCTTACAACAAGTCCTTGACACTCAAAATTCTCTGCTTGGCCAGTGCTTAATGTTTTGGTTTGTTGAAATTCCTTCTATATACAGTGCTGTTCCTGTCCCTCCACTTGCCCCTGTTTGCTTAGGGTATTCCACTCAGATGAGAGAGGCAGATCTGGAACATAAATTGCAGCGTTAAAGCAGGGCATTGGGAACACTCTCCATGTTAACACATTCAATACAGAAATCTGCAGCAGTTAAGCCAGTAACATCCACAAAAATGCAGCAAATGAGATCTTTTCCTGTTCTCTTTATCCTTTTGGTACATATTATTTTGTTTTAGAATCAGAATGTATGCCTCTAATGCATAGATTGAATGTCTCAGATTTATGACCGTCTTCAAAATCAACAGACTACTAGTTATCATTGTTAACCTGAAGAGAAAAAAAATAAGCTAGTGAATGTAATAAAGTTTTTCACGAATTGCTTCAAAGGAATGTTATCTCGAACATGACAGTCTTTTAGATACACACCTTTCACACAAATCCAGCCATTAGACTTCCTAAACTATTATAGAATACAACTTCCATGCACTGCCTCACTGTATTTTAGATGATGGTATAATAAATGTGTTATTTTGCTAGTTTGACTTACCGTTCGGGCTTGGGAGAGGATGGTCAGGGCAGGCAGACTGTCCGGATTGAAATTACCCTGTCCATGCGGCAGAGTGAAGCCTTTTAGAGGATCAGAGAAGCCCACAGGCTGAGAAGTGCATCCTTGCGCCTGTGTGTGTGTATGTGCGTGTGCAAATGCGTGTGTGTGTGTGTGAGAGACAGAGAAAGACAGAGCTCTGTGTGAGCCCTGAGTATCTCTCTCTCTCTCTCCCTCTCTCTCTCTGTTCGTTGGCCGTGGCTCCTCCTCAGCAGTGCGCAATGAGGAGCAGCAGGCTCGGATTACTGCTCACTGCTAATCTGGCTGCTGCGGGTCCTGGCAGACTCAGCAAGGCTGTTTGGTGCCGCTGTGACTTGTGTACTGTCAGTGGGCTTTCCCAGGCCCCCAGGGGCCACCCATGCAAGGGCCCCCAGTATGACCACAGGAGGCGCCATTTCAGACAGATTAGCCAGGCTAACCAGTGGCATTAGTGTCCTTCAGTATCTGAATCACTCCAGTCTTCTATACTGGGGTGTTTTCCTCTGGGCTTGTGCAGGGGTCATGATAACATGACTACTGGAGCCTACACTGTTAGCAGATTCATTATTGGACCATCAATATGTAAACTCTTGTCACTATTGATAATCACTTATCTTAAAGGTTGCGCAAGCACGATAACATTGATTACAGAGAGAGAGAGAGAGAGAGAGAGTTTAAAATGGTCTCCTCTCTTCCTCTGACAAAGGTGACAAAACAGGTCACGTAATAGGCTCTGTAAACAAGCAACACAGAGGTCATTTTCAGACGCTGGCTCTAATTGCAGCCAGTTAAAAAAAAAAAAAGATAAATGCTGGGATTGAGGCTTTTGGGGAAGGCCAGGACAAGGGATTGTGTGTGCAAGGGAAAATGAGTTCACAAGTAAGCGCACAGCCCCAGGAGGTCAGTTGGGGAAAGCTTTACCTGAGAATCTTCTCGCCGCGCTAGAAACATGGCATGACCTGTCTGTGAGGTCTGCCCACTTACTTGACATTCCATATGATGGGAAATTTGCTTAATTTGCCCTTCTTCTGCATTGACGGCTAGTCCCCAAGTGCACTTTATTGGGATAAGGTTTGGGCCCGCTTGCATGTTTTGGTCTAAGGGAGAAGGAAAATAATTGCCTTGTAATTTAAAATACTACGATGGAGACAATCCCAAGTAAAACATCGGAGCGGCAATTCGAAGGTAAAAACAGAGACGGATTTGCTAGTCTGAGCCGCAGATTCATGACTCAATTTCAAATAACAAGCTGGCGTCTTTTACCGTCAGATTTTTTTTTTCTTCGGGATCTTCAAGTGAAAATAGAGAGCAGATGGAAGCTTTTGGGAAAGTCTCCAGTTCTCTAATCTGAAGGGTAAATATATACCTGACTGCTGAGAAATAGAGAGAGTGGGAGAGAGGGTGAGAGACCCTCGAAAGCACACAAGGGGCGGGCGACCTGGCCATACAAGTCCATTCCAGCAGCCCTGTGCTCTCCAGGTTTAGCACGCCATCAAGGTGGAACAGGATAGGGTCAGTGGGGCCCCTCCAGTGTGTACTCCAACACCCAGCCTAGCTTGTTAAGAGAGTCGAAATCATCACCGGCTGTAGTGTGTTACAGAACACACTAGACATTCCATGACATGGAAAAACATTAGAGAGTGGTTTTGGAAGAAAGCAGTTGCTTATCAGAAGGGGATCAGACAGGCTAAGTTTGATCTAAATACAAAAGCATAGCACTTTCCTTTGAGAAGTCTGAGCTCTGAAACTCACACATTGTTTGACATAGTCATTAACAAGGCAGCCTCTGGGCAATATATTGAGGTTTTGTAAAACAATTTAGTTTGAGTTTATGTTTGCAGTTACAGTTGATATTGAATAATAACTGACTTCAATCCAGTCTGGCCTTGATTGACAGCTCCATGTCCATGTCGCCCTTTTGTCAGCAAATGTTGAATGTTGACTTTGTGGGGATAAAATGAACACTAATCTAAACAGAGGAAAAAAGAGCCTTGTGCATGAGTCTTCCCCGTCCTTTTACTGTCTAAGATACTGAATGACAACAATAGAAATCCAATTCAGTAGGTTGACCTGCAAGTATGTACCATTGCTTGATTTTGCTTTAAGTGATGTAACATATTGTTGAGTTTGGCTGTCTGTCAGATTGTTTATTGCATCATTATGTAATCTCTTGAATCATATACATTCTCAGTGCCCTTGGACTAAAGGCAGATCTGTATGTGTCGGCTAGAGGTTACATTCACCAGGGGATATAGACATTTGAGTAGTACTTAAAAATGTTACTGTCACCCTGTAACTTAAACAAGAAGGATGACATACACCACCACACTTATTTACAATCTCTTATGACAACATGAGCCAGACTTTCATCTCCTTGTCATTCTGCCTCTTTGACGTACTTGTACTGTATGTACTTGCACTA
The DNA here is from genome assembly GCA_036025975.1 of Nematalosa erebi. Classification (NCBI taxonomy): domain Eukaryota; kingdom Metazoa; phylum Chordata; class Actinopteri; order Clupeiformes; family Clupeidae; genus Nematalosa; species Nematalosa erebi. The sequence goes on along the minus strand of JAVQKI010423994.1, from coordinate 584 downwards.
AAAAGTATAATACAACTATAAGTGTTAACTAGTTATGAACACTCGGCATGGGCTTGAAAGTGAAGACTTATATAATGCAGCCTTAAAATGTTTTTCCACGTTTTCTTTCACAGTTTTGTTTCTCATAACTCCTCAACGCTCTAAAACTGAGCTCTGAGTAACATGTTACATCCATATTAAACAGTTTTTACACAGATGTGCACATCACTTCTCTGAAAGCCTTGTGTTGACAGGAGAGTGGCATTAGATCGGACACAGTGGAAAATTTCAAGTCTCATTCCAGGTTTCCTGACTTTGAACATGGACTGTCCCAAAGAAATGTTTCAGTGGAGATGGCTGCTGTAGTTATGATTAAACTAAAGAAGAGGGCTGTTTTGACAGTGTGTGTAATCAAAGTGTTTGGACAGTATATCCCTTCAGTGTAGCGTGAAAAGTGGTGAGACTTAAAGGGATACACCACCTTATTTCGGGAAATTGCTTATCTTTAGTCAACCCCTAGCTGAGCATGACAACACATAGCATTTTTTCTCTATGTGTCTGCAATGCCTAGTTTGACAGTGTAAGCTTATTTAACATACCAATGC
>JAVQKI010423886.1:0-11512 GCA_036025975.1 Nematalosa erebi | reverse complement strand
ACATATTCATAAAGCAGTTGATGATACCTGGTAAAGAAACTGACCTGGTAATTATCTTCAAATCTAACAGCAACGATAACCTATTAAGAATGACAAAATTCTCAAAGATTTATTGGAATTTCAAAACATATTATTACTGCTACATGGGTATGAATGGCTTATTATTAATATCAAAACTTAACGGCATGCATCATTATGAGGGACAGATGGGCTCAGTTCTACTGGCCCATTTTATCGAATGACCGCAGTGCTTGGCTTAGATGGTCTTTCTTTCCAGACCAGACGGCAGCCTATTTGGTCTGTCTACATAGTGGGCTTAAGGTAAAAAATACAAGTTCTTTTTCCTCAGTCTGGTGGCGACTGCCGGTGATAAGACCTATCACTATAGCACTATGTAAAACCTTGGAACTTTGATGACCTCTTGAAAAGAACAGAACTGATACCAATAGAAGATGTTTGTGGTAAGAGAGGCAATTTAGTGCAAGTTTGTATAGGCTGTGCTCCACACACTAAAAGATATCTTTAGAAAAATCTCTTCATGCATATTAACGACTGAAGAGGTCTGACTAATCTTTGCTAAGCTACAAAGACACACCTACGGAACTAAGAGTGGCACTACACTCACTGTGTCTGTGTTTGAGTGTGTGTAAATTCTGAAACCAAGCATACCTTTTTATTGCAAAACACCCCATCTGTATTCCCAAGAAAGTATTACATAACATTGGAGAATAATAATAAGCTCATCCAAATATTAATAGATCTGGGGATGTTGCAAGTCATGTTGCTGTCAGGTGAGTAAAGCGAGATGCTTCTGAGCATGAAAAAATGTGACACTCTTCCTTGTGTTCTCTTAGACTGAACATGTAAAAACCCTGCCTTTGTGTGCCTACTGTGACTGAATAATAATTTTGAGGCAACAGCACAACACACTGTGCTTCAGACACAATTCACTCTACGCTCACAACTCCAAGGCCATAAACGTGTAACTGGAGGTTGCTGTCACAGTCTCGCCCAGAGGAACGCTATTAATATTGGAGGGAGAGAGGATAAATCTCGCTGCGGATGCCAGCCATAAGTGTTGGCCGGGCCGTCCAATCTTGCCCGTTGTATTTTAGAGATTTCTCATCACCGCGGGGCCTTGCGGGCACAAGGCCAGGTGCCATTTATCACCACCTCCTGCTTCTGCCACCTTTCAAACATCATCCGCCATGAAGACTAATCAACAGGGCCTCCACAACATCATGGCATGGCATCACGGGACTGATGATCACGATGATGAAGATGATGATAATAATGGCAGTGAGAAATTAACAGGCTGATATCCATCAAGACTGACCGAGAGTACTTCTGCCACACAACAAAATCAGTTTAAGACATTGTCACCATGTGGATCTGAAATTAGGGTGATGATGACAATGATGACGATGGTGTTAAATTACCATGCTAGCATCCATCAAGACCGACTGACAGCGCCTCTACAACACAGGCTTTAGTTAAATACACTGTCACATCTCCATGTGGATTGGGAACAACAATAATGAAGTTGATAAGCGTGAAAAACTAAAACACTGAAATCCATCAAGGCCAAACAAACCAAACAGTCTCCATGAAGCTGTCAGTTAAGACCACTAGCTCAGTCCCAATGCACATCTCCTTAACGCCTGAGCCTCAAAAGACTTATCTAGCCTCAGGGGTGGGAATAAAGAAACAGGGTTTCAGTAAGAACCGAGAATCTAGTATACTGGATTCATATGCCTCTGACCTTGCATGTTTTTGAGATCATGAGCATCTGGTCCTCTGAAAGTAGAACTGACATAGACATAACCATAGTTCCACATGGTTTACCTCATTTTAAACCACATGGTTTACCTCATTTTAATAAGTAGTAATAATAAATAATAATGCTACATTATATGCTCAAGAGGGATACTTAAAATCTGTGTAGTCTACCTTCTCTACTTTTAGGAACTGATAAGAGAATTGGACCCAGTAGCAGGATCGACAATTTCATCAATATTGATAAAATCCTATCAGTTGCCATGCCTAACTAGCTTGAATCAACTTTGTTATTGACTGATTCATTCCAGTTAAGTCTTTGAGTGTTCAGGGCTTCGGAAGACATTAGGATTGGAGCAATGTCACAGTGTGGATGAGAAATGGAGACCTATGATGATTAGTTAAGTTAGTGATGATGGTGTGAGATTAAAACAACTTAATGCACTGAAGCACAAATTCCATAGCATTTAACCAGCGCTGCTGCTCACAAACACCAAAAATGATGCTCTGCCCCTGTCCAGTGCTGTATGGAAAACATATGGTCTCATTCACTTCCACTCAGGCGCGATAGCCATCTCATTTCCTCTGGCTTTTTCCTTTTTTTTGCTGCCAATGCACAAACTGTATGAACCGAATTGCTTTGCTGTTCAATCACATTCTTTTTTTTCTTTCAGCCCTGCCGTGGGTTATGTAACACTGCATTAGCGCAGTGGAGAGAAGTGCCAGCCAACCAGCCAGCCATGCTCCAGCCAAACCAGTCTTCTCCAGAAGCATGAGGGGGTCCGGAGCTGAGCGGAGGCCGCGGCCCCTGACTCAGCGCATCCACTTTGCGTACCTGAGTCATAGCTCGTTGTGCGGGGGGCGAGAGGGACAATTAGAAATAGCACCACTGTGTGTGTGTGTGTGTGTGTGTGTACGTGTGTGTGTTGACATCGGGCCAGACTGGAACCATGGAGCAGCCGCAGATAACAGCCTGGTCCTTTGTCCTTTGTCATTAGTCTCTCACAGTTCATGCAAACACCAACACGATGAACTATGAAAACCTGCAGCGATGATCCTGCGAATGCACACACACAAACACAAACACAAACGCCTTAAAACATCTTAAAAACACTGTGACAGTAACTGCTTGCCTGCAGTCACAAACTGCCTGTGACTTTCTGATTTGGAAGTCCGGATATCAATACATCAATAGTGTATGTATGTGTGTGAGTTTATGTGGTGTTGGTATTTGTGCTTGAGAGTGTGTTTGTGTTTGAGTGTATGTTTATGAGTGTATTTGTGAAGCAAACAGGCATCGGTTCAGTCAGCTAATTTCAGTCCGTTCCTCTCGCACTTGACCTTTTCCTAAGTAGACAAACAGCTCAGCCATTTACATGGGAGTCAGGGCTTAAAGGGGTGCGATGTCTGCCATTCTCTTCCCCCAGACCACACCGCATCACACCACACCACACCCATCCCTCAGGAGAGCTGGAGCCATGCGTTGTGAATAATTGATTCCCCAACAGATGCTCTGAAAACTGCCTGTCAACGATGTGGCTAATGATCACTGTATATATCATGAAGCCCATTGAATCCACCAAGATGGGTGGTTGCAGCAGCAAGTGTGGAGAGCAGCAAGTGTGGAAAGGACTTAGTGGAGAATAATCACTGTAAACCTTTAGGAAGGACAGTGGAAACAGTACGAGGTGAAAGACAGAGACAGAGACAGAGTGTAGGCGTATAAAGATGTCAGAAATATAGTGCAACCAAAAAATTTGCTAAAAAATTTGGCTGGGTCATGGGATTGTTTTGTTTGTTGTCTGGGTAAGGGTTATTGTACTTACTGGGTAATTGTATTTAACTGGTAGTAAGGTGGAAGGGAGCGCCTGAGTATCATTCTGCACCCATTAGTTTCACAAAGCCTCAAATTAGTCAAGACTAAACCCTACACGATTTATCCAGTCTAGCAGCATCAAGTGTCATCATCTGCATCTGAGATCTGCCAAGGTCTTGGCCAGCGCAAATCCAGAGACAGCGCTGCAATACAGTATATCTGAAAACAAAGCACACTCAATAGCCCAATATCTCCAGTCCCTTTATTTCCCCCGGTGAGCAACACGCATATTCTATTTTTGTTCACCAGGAAAACAAAGAGGCTTCATCTTTTGTCCCCAAACAACATAAATAAACACACCACCGACAGTTAAAGCAGACAGTGCCGTCTACAACCCATGTCTTTCTGCCCCTCACAATATCTGACACCTTTAAACAGCTGGGCCTGGGCATCACTGTCGGTACTTTACGAGAAGCCGAAGGCATATTGGTCTTTTCACCAGCACAAGGCCAGGCCACTAAGGTCCCAGTTAAATAAAAAATCCTGTTAGTGGGCTTTTTCTTCATCTGGAGAGAGGGGAACTGAATCGTGTTCAGTTTACAAGCATCCTTTTTTACTGTAAAATAAGCTCTTCATTGTAATGAGGAGAAAGCATAATGTTGTGTCAATGTGTGTACACAAAACACTGGGAGGAATATCACCACTAGGACGTGACTGTTTAAGGACCGGCAGCACATCATGGTATAGAGAAAGATGGTGCACGCTGCCAAAGTTGCACAAATCAAGCTGAGAGGCTGAATGATGGTGCATGAGCAATACCGGCAAACCGTTTAATTGAAAAAGCCTGGAACAATCTCATCAGGGATTCACGCCAAGTTGTTGAAGTCTTGGATCTGGATGCGTTAAAGTCAATGTCAAAAATCAATACCCACACTTAATGAATCTTCCTTTTGTCTTGCAGTTCTACCCAAGCTATACAGAGGCCTGCATCATGTTCCCCTGCAGGTACTCCAGCTACGCTCTGCTGTTACTCAAAGGCAATATTACGCAACTAAAACTCTCTCTCCCCCTCCTCACATGAAGAGCGACTGATGACAAATGTCATGAAGCATCAGCGATCGAGGCTAGCTGTCTGTGTACCAGCCTTTGCTGCAGGCTAGTCACATGCAGCCCTTGTGCGAGATGTACACTGGCCACACACACACAAACATTCACAAACACACACACACACACATACACACACGCTTCTGTATGTGTGTTTCTTTTTCAACTACAGTTTGCCAAGGGGTCTTGTGCTGGGGCGAGATAGGCTAGACTTCTCTCCACTCTCTCAGCTTGTTTCTTTTTTAATGTGCCTATTTTTGGCACACACCCCTTTGCCCATTCAGTGTGCCTCCACCCAGCATGCGTCCTGTCCCATCCCCAGTCTTATTTTTATATGAGGGCTAGAGAGAAAGTGTCTTGGATGTCGCTAGATCGATGCGGCTCTCGCATTACTGCGGGACCTGAGATCCCACCGGGGACAAGAGAGAGACGGCGGTTGTGGTGGGGCCAAGAGGAGAGCAGAGGACAGTGGGACTGTGGCGTAGGGGTTGTTGAGGTTACAGGATGAAGAGTCCTAATTTAGGGGGACAGAGAAGGGAAGAGGAGAGAAGAGAAGAGAAGAGAGGAGAAGAGGAGAGAAGAGAAGAGAAGAGAAGAGAAGAGAAGGAAAGAGAAGAGAAGAGAGGAGAAGAGAACAGAAGAGAAGAGAGGAGACAGTGGGATGGAGAAGGGCTTTGGGAGGTTGGGGATGTTAGAGCAATGATGAGGGGAGAGGAGGGAGAGTGGAGTGTAAAAACACGGAGAAGAATGGAGACTGTACCTTGATGAGAGCTTCCAGCTCTGCCGGTGTGACACACGGGTGCTTTTGCAGGAAAGCGGCCTTCTCCATGGTGATGGTGTCCTTCTGGTTGCTCTCGAAGGGCTGCTCGAGAGCCCGAAACACCAGCCCACCCGCCACCAGGTACAGCACCACCACCACAAACACGGCCAGCACCGTCTTCCACTTCATGACGGTAAAGGTGGCCGTGCCGTCGGCGCCCACTGCCTCCATGCTGGCCACCATGCTGGCCGGCCGCGACACCGATAGCCGCGGCAGTGAGCACCCCATGGGGTTCTGCATGGTGGCCACGCTGGCCTGCACCAAACTGGACTGCAACATGCCTGGCTGGACTTTCTTCGGTGGGACGAGGTTCGTCTGCACCGGCACTAAGGGATGAAAGGACAAGCGAAGGGAGAGAGAGAGAGAGAGAGAGAGAGAGAGAGAGAGAGAAAGAGAGAGAGGACAAAGGGCTGAGGACAAAGATATCACATTCATGGGCGCACTCCGGTCACACTGACCTACACCCAAAAAGCATTCCAATTAGCAGTCAAAATGCTGGACATACAAGCCATGCAGGAATTCACCGAAACAACTTACCTTTGACAACCTGTTACGGTAAAAATTCTAGCAAGTAGAAAGCAATCTACACAGCCGTGTAGTTCTCCATTTACATCCCTGATCCCTAAGCACTTCACATGGCTCTTAACAGTAATGGAGTTTTTCCACGGCTTCCCATTTCGATCTGCACACTGCAAGCATGCGAGGCAATGATGACAGGTGATCCGTTAATAAGTTTAGTGGGCTTCGTAAAATGCCATTAAAGTTCCAGAGTAGTACTTCTCAGGGCGGAGCCGCGCATCGCTGAAAGGCAGCAGTTCTTGACCTGGCTTCTCACACACATACAAAAATAGAAAAATACAACAACAACTGCCAGGCTATGACTCGTGCAAAATCTCCCTTCTGTGTCCACCACACTGTTATGCAAAGTCTATGTGGTCTCCATCTTCAAATACTGATGGAGATAAACAGTGGAAGTCGCAAGATATGCATCTGGCACCTGCTGTTTTGAACAGCGACTGCTTCTCTTCACTTGGCTCCGCTCTTGTCAAGAGGGGAGGTGATGCTAGGTAGGCTGGGGAAGAGATTTGATGTCACATTTCAGGGCATCTCCCCACCAGCATGCCCTCAGCCCTCCAGGGTATATCACATTCCACAACCTGTTGTCAGCCATTGGACTTACACACTGTAGCAGCTGGTGACTTGTGTAACAGGTACAGGGGGACCAAGTGGACAATGTTCTGAGGCAAAAGCTTAATTCTGAGCCTCTAGATTTATGATCTGAAATTGCCTTTTTTAACGCAGTCTCATGGGGAAACATGGTAGTTTCTCTCACAAGGTCATCTTATCATCCTATGATACATAGATCACCAGGTATAGGGAGGTTGTATGTGGCCATGCGTATGAGAGCCCAAAGAACGTGCCTGACATGCTGGATGAAGTGGGGATCTACCACTATGTTCCAGCCATCACCGATGAGGTAATACACTTCAGAACACAAAGCAATGCAGCAGCCTGCTTTTTTCATGACATCCCTATGATGAACATTAAAATAACAATAAACATCAATCGTTCGACGCTACAATTGATTTACAATGTACGGTGAAGGACGCAGGGCACGTTATTTACCAAATGAAATCCAGGAAGTCGCGCCCGAGGAGAGGAGTGACTAACCAACACCATGCGGCTGCCGCAATTTATTGGTGGGAAAACACCATCGTGACAGTGGAGAGAGTGGAGTCGTGTGTTATACACGTTGGGCTGAATGTTAATGATGTGAGTGAGGTCTGTCAGAACGGCTATCTGTGAATACATGTCCATGCTCTGCAAATAAAAAAGACTGCAGACATGATAGGCAACCAGTAATTTTCTTGTCTCACACGACAAATATTGATTTACTGAAAATCATTTAAAAAGCTATTAGTCTGACCAATATTGTTTTTCTTTTTTGTTGTTGTTTGTTTTTTTAAGAGGCGCAGAACTGCAAACACATGACTGATGTGTGTGTTTCTCATAAAGAGTTGCGTGGAGCTACACCACGTTGCTCACCACACGGTCACATCTGGAAACATCATCTGATATGTAATAAACTTCAAAACCAGCTATATAAATAAACAGGAATGCTTGCCAGACTTTCCAAGTTCAATATGATTGTATGATAAAGTAACATTAGTTTACTCTTCATATCACTGCAATCTCAAAATTCACAGTATAGTGACACTAAAGCACACTAACCTGGCGGAGGGTTCCAGTTCCCTGGTTTTCTCGGATTTTCCGTGGGGAATTTCATCTTCGGTGGTGTGTTGGTTTCAGGGAGTGAAAAATATTTGTCTTTAATTCATATGGAATCTTAATGTCCCTAATTATCTGTCAAGTCTTCTCCTTAATGCTTTTAGACCAGATAGGGCGGTGAGCGGGAATGAGCAAAACACAGCCACATCACCATTAGTCGTTCACGTTGCACTAATCAAGGGAAAGAAAGGTACATGCCCAGACGAACTCTTCTTATTGTGTTTCGCTTGATGCCTTCTAAGAACACCAGCACGAAGCACTCCACCTAGGGCTCGTTGCACCATCGTCCATCCATCCATCCATCCAGCAGTCCCTTTGTCTCTGTGAAAGGCAATAGGCACAGGGGTACACCCGTATTCGAGACACTGTAGGACCGGCGAACCCTGCGGTTACATGTTCACAAATAGTTTGGGCAATAACCGCAATACAGCAACACTTCGGCGGACTAGCTCATTACACAATGGCACAGGGTCCAAATATGCCCTCCTCACCTGCTCACAAGCTCCATCCTGTGCCCGCGATGCGCCAAGTGGTAACGCAGCGCAAAAACACTCAGGTCTTGAGCATCTCGTGCCATTCAAAGTTCAGCCAGGAGGAGTGTGTGGGCCAGTCTGTGCCAGTATTTTTTGGTGGATGCAGTTATCATGCTGGTGTGCGCCAGTGTCTGCAGCAAACCGCTCCCGCACACGATTGTTGTTGACAAGGCGAAACGAGGTATGTTAGGTATGGTAGAAATAAAATCAAGACCATCAACAGCTCAGAACAGGTTCAGGTTTATAGCCACGAATAGCCCCTGCGACAATCTCAACCACTTAAACACACTATCGTTTACAGCATTTAATAGCTTTAGCCGTATGAATTATTATGCCATTATCCATGGATTACAATTGGCTTATAAATAGAAAATTATAAAAGATGTATCAACAACATACGCTTATATGGCAACAAATTAAAATATTCGGTAATGTATGTGTCGAGCTACCGTAATTTTGTGGTTAGAGCACTTGCAGTGGCAAATATGTGTAGAGTCTCGCAACAGGCTACAACATAAGTGGTTAAGTGACATTGCATCCAAATATCCTATGGATACGGATAGATCAAGCACAGCACGTAAGAGACAAAATAATTATGTCATTGACAAAATAAAAATCGTCAAATGAATTCAGCCCACTGTGTGAAGAACAGAGAGACTACACGGAACGATAATATTTGGAACCAGTCTTGCAGTCTATGGAAGACGTTGCTCTTGACATTCAACAGGTCTGCTCGTGCTTGTTTGCAGCGCCAACTTCGCTAAATGGAGACCAGTCATGTGTGACACGTTGTTTCTCCACTTTCTAGCCTTACGCATATCAGTGTTTTTTAGCAAGCAAAAAACGTTAACGTCGAGTAGGCGAATATGCTTCGTTCAGGCGCATCGGAAATTCGGAAGTTCCGACCTTAAGGTCGGCTCGGGTGAAATTTGGTCCCGAACGCATGGTCGTTATGGATTTTTTGGTCGGATACTCGCGCAGAAGTTTTGATGGTCAAGTAGTCTACGCATTGCCACACTGGGTTCAGTCTATTGAAGGGGCCCAGGACTGCTTGCTGATTTTGTGGTTCTGTTCCGTGAGCACCAAAAAAGGCCTAAAACCAAGTGACTCCTTCAACAATGAAAGGCAGTCTTCACTCCCAATATAAATCTAGTGAGGTAATCAATGACTAAAGTAAGTTTACACCCATTTTTTTTTACCTGCAACATTCTTGTTCTTGCTCAACCATGGAAAACTGCTCTAATCACTTGTTTATGCTTCCCCGCGAAAATGTGAGGGGGGAAACCTTTTTCTGCCCAAGCTGATCTCTGAAACACACTTTATCGGGAGGTCGGGACTTTCAAATTCCGACCTACCGATCCTCTGAATTCAGCATTAGTCTCTTTCTCATTTCCTTTGACTGTGTCTTTGATTGTTTAGAATTACGCGTAAATTAATTACGATTGTTCCAAATTTCATACACTGTAGATTGGCCCATAGGTTATCTGAAATATGACGACAATCTAAACACAATTCCTCCTGTTCATGTGGGTGGATCTGAGAACAGGCTGGAGCGGCGCCATCTTCTGGACGTATCTACACAAAACCTTTTCCTTATTTTAAGGACAGGGTAGGCCTAACTGTTAGCCCAGACATCTACAGTAGGCGCACCCCAGCGCTAGCAGATACTTTTGCTCGGCAGGGTTTTACCAAGCCTTGGTAAGACCATGTACATCTATTTTTGTGGAGAGTAGTTGGGCGGGCTAGGGCTGACACTAGTCTTTTTGCTGCCCTGGATCAGATTTGAGTTTTGGCCCCTCTTTTCTAGAAACACAAGTGAAAAACTGAGGAAAAACAATAATGAGTGTATTGCGTTGCCCCCTGATATTTGGCGTCTATACCAGGAACCAGCCCTGGGGCGTCCTAAGCAAGATACAAGGCAGTCAACAGTGACCAAGGAATAGCGGTCATTTGAATAGGCTTTAGCATCGACCTAGAAAGAGTAGAGTTAGTTTGGCTTTTCTTTGAAAGTTGAGCAAAAGAGGAATTCCAGAGAAGGAGGGAGGCTGTTGCTGTTTTCCGGACGTTGCTCTGATTGGACTTCGCGCTATCCAGTTTGAAAGACAACCACTGATTCCACCACCTAGAATTTAGCCCAGTCTATTAGTCGTGCCCAGACTGTACATTTATTTTATAGGATGGCTTGCCAGGCGATGGTGGTGGTGTTTCCAGGGGCGATGGTGGCATAGTGGTTAAGAAACCTGACTATCATGCTAGTAGCTGTTGTGGCTTGTGGGTTCGAATCCTGGCTGCCACCGTTGTACCCTTGAGCAAGGCACTTAACCCTCAGTTGCTCTTGGGGGGACTGGCCCTGATGTAATTGATAGCTGACAAATGTAAGTCGCTTTGGATAAAAGCGTCTGCTTAATGCGTAAATGTAAACTGGCACAGATAGGCTACAGCATATGTCAAATAAAGAACAAGTCAGTAATAATCCTTTATTCAACAACCTAATTTCAGGTAAAATTGGAATATCCTCTAAAATGAAAATATAACAACTCTCTGGTGTGTGAACTCACATCAGCTTTACTTCACTGCAGAGGTACAAATTGTTAAATTGGTCAAAATGGTCACCCATTGTTAACCAGCTTAATTTTATTTTATAAATATACAAAGTTAGAAATTCATGCCTGCAACACATAGAAAGTTGTGACAGACTGAATCAATCAGCTCAAATAAGCACCTGTTGAAGTTTTACGATGAAAACAATGAGGAAAACCCAGAGGAGCATTTTATTCTGAGTGAAAGCAATGCATCATAAAGAAAGACATATTTTTATCAAGTAGACATGTTCCACATAAGTTGTCACACCATTTCATACACTGCACTTTCATATAAGCAAAGGAAGGGATTTGAAAACAACCCCCTTCACAAAATGCATGTTTAGGCTTTGTCATCTTTACTGTACCTCACTGTTTTTCTTTGGTATTCAGAGGAGAGGACTGAGATAACCATGGGACAAGCGTGATTTTGAAAAAGAAAAAAGAAACATCTCAAAACCAGCCAGTTAGTTTTAGTTGCCTTTGATATTTTAACAGCTTTTTCTAGTTAGGGCTATAGGGCCTGAGAGGTACAAAGACCTGTTGACCTGTTCCGTCTTTTTTCATATTGCTCCATCTTTAGCACATGTCCAAA
>JAVQKI010423630.1:0-10527 GCA_036025975.1 Nematalosa erebi | reverse complement strand
ACAATTTTTTACATTTGACAAAAAATTATTTGAAATTCATTTTGTGTGCTTGTCTTTTTATGCTTTTGGTAGACAACAATAAATAAAGTTCTGATCAAAATTGTGTTTTGCCGTATCTGTGGCAGCCCTGTATTTGGATTCAGAGGGCTTTTAAATTTTCCATATCTGAGAGCAGTTATATGAAAATGAGTCCACCTGATTTGGTTGACATAATTCCTTTTAATTGTGATTGTGCCCAGAGGTTAGACTTCCCTGAATCCATTTGATCATAATTGAACATTTAACAAGGGAACAATCAGTGTTCCTGTTTACAGGTCAGAAATGAGCCCTTGAGAAATTAGGACAACTTTAATGACTGTAGTAGTTAACCAAATAAATAGTTGGTCATGAACCTCATGTTAAGGTTGCTTTATACTTAGAACATCAAGAACGTAAATCTTTGAGTTACTGACCCATGCAGCTGCACACTCTTTGCAAAAGCGAGTGTTACCCCACACAGGAACCAGACTCTGGAACATACAGCAGTTTAGGCATATAGATCTTCCCCTATGAAATCAAATTGAAATGGAAATAAATGTAAAAAGTTTGCCCTTTTTCAGGCAAAGGATCTCACATATAAAAATTATGCATTTCATAATGTATAAACCACACACATTTTATTACATATTTTGTTTCAACAGTTTTTGCCCAGTGCTGTCTAAGTGAATGCAGTCCTACAAGCAACGATTCACTGACCCACAGGCCATTCGAGGCTGTTTTTATCTCACCGTTTGCAAGCACAGTTGAGTTTTTTCACCCCGTGTAGGAAGATGTAGGGGATGATGCAGGTGTAAGACGCGGCGACGTAGCTCGCCACCTCCACCACCACTTCGTTCGTCTTCACGTTGCTGGTGATGCGGAGGAGCAGATGGGTCAACCAGCACACCAGGAACACAGAGGCCACGGCCACCACGCTCTTGGCGGCTCGCACCTGACCACTGGATCCGCTGCCACCGCTGCCTTTGGCTGGGGCTTTGGGAGCTGCTGTTGCTGCTGGTGCTGCTGCTGCCTGTGGTTGCTGCTGTTGCTGTGCAGCACCCTCTGGAGCACCAGTGTAAACGGTGGATAACTGACCTTGACCTGCCTGAGGCCCCTGTAGTGCTTGGCCTGAGCCGGTCGAATGTGGGACCTCTTGTTGGGGCTTGTCGGGCGATGACTCAGCTGCTCCCAATCCTCTGACGCGCTGCTGGTTCTGCATCAGGGTGATTACTATCTGGATGCTCGCAAAGACAATGCCAGCAATAGGAATGGCATTTGCCAAGCTCAGATAAAGGATCTCATAGACTTGGTGGGCCATGGGGGAAGGAAAGTTATCCACGCAGTCTACCTCCTCATCTCCTTCCTCCACAGTGACAAAGATAAGATGTGGTATGCTGAAGACGATGGCCACCATCCAGCTTCCTCCCAGCAGAGCAGCTACCAGGCGCAGGTTGTCCAGGCGGACCGGGGCCCCTCCGCGCTTCAGGGAGCCCACCAGCTTCTGGTACCAGAACACACTGATGAAGAGAGTGGATAAGATGCTGCTGGTCTCTGACAGGTCAGCGCAGAAGCGGAAAATTCGGCAATAGGTAAGACCCAAGAACCAGTATCCAGCAAAGTCAGCCATGGTGTCAGGCAGATCTACCAAGTAGTTGGTGATGAGATTGGACACGGCAAGGTTAATAAAGAGAGCATCATTAGTCTTTAGCTGGGAATTGGACCTTGGTATGGAGCTGAAGGCTAACCAATTGTTGCCCACTATACCAAGTAAGCACATAATGCCTCTCAAGAAGGACTCAACCCAGTCCTTAGCATCCATTCTTCAGGTCGGCGGGTTACACTTAAAGTGTCACACACACATTAGCAGTGAAGTACAAATTATGAAGTTTTCCAATAGGCAAGGTCCCCTCCAAAGACCATGATATATAGCCTTCAGTTTATGCCTAATTTCACATGAAGCCACACCCAGCAAGATGGAAGATGACATGGCAGAGTGCAATAGTATAGGAAGGTACAGTATTCATAGACCCTGCTCTGCACAAGGCTCAGTGATGTGAATGTTTAGGTCCTATTTATTATGGTGGCCCCACATTATTCCTAAGGCCCAAAATTGGCCTAGCTTTCCAGTGTGATTACCCTTTTGAATATTCATCCCTAAAGAGTTTAAATAAATAAAAATTGATACATGTATTATTATTTCTATTTTACATGATGTACAATTAATTTCAGAAGGTAGCCTACTCGGCAGGGAGGGTGTGGTTGGTGTCCTCTATGCATCAGGTGGTGCTGTAGGAAAAAGGGTCAGTGATCAATCTGTCCTAGTTCAGTTACCAGGCAACGCTGTGGCTTCCCCGGGAAGGATCGCGCATCGAATCAGTGCTTTCCTAGTCCCCGGAAGCGGAGGGAGATTCGAAATGCCGAGTGTTGTGGTTGTGCTCAGAAACAAGACTAATGGTGTACTACGACTGTTCGTGGTAAGTGATGATTGTAGATACATACACAGCACCTAAAACGTCGGTGTACTTGTTTGGCAGCGTAGATATTGCTGGTTGTTGATTTTTTGTTTTCCAAGATGGCAATCAGAATGTTTTCCAGTAGATAGGCACGCAGTATGGAGAAAGGACTTTGGGAGCTAGCTATTCCGTCACCGTTAACGTCAGCGTAGACGTTACATCATTTTCAAACACACCTAATTCATTACATTTTATGCAGACGAAAATAAAGTCGGAGAGGAAAATGCTCATCATCAAATTTGGAACTCAGCCTTGCAAATAAAGGCAGACTGTTCAGTCGGATAGCTAGCCATCTAAGCTAACCGACTGGTTAGCTAGCTAGATTACAAACATGATTAAAGTTAATTAACGTCGCTATCGCCACTGTAAAAGTCAATAGTCCTCATCCTATGGTCATCATATTACTGAGTATCCAGTCATGTTTTGTGATATAACGGAACGGGAACTGAGCTGACCTGAACCCATGTCAATGAACTTCATTATTTAGGTTTTCCAAAATTGACAAAACATTGGCTAGCATTCACAAACAGTTTGGGAACTGTTGTCCTGAATGGATGCTGTAATAAAAAGAGGTGAAGAGGAGAGAGAAAAGGTCTCCGAAAGAGGAACTGAATATGGAGCTGAAGTTGGAAGTGCTGCTGTCATCCAGCATCAAAGGGAAGAAGCCATGGCCGCGCTTCTGCTGGCTCGGGATGGTAAGACTGCTTATTCTACCTCATGACCAGACTGTCTAACATGGAGCTGAGTCGTTTAGGAGGGTTACTGTTTTTATTCACAGGAGAAAGAGAGTGTCTTCCTTTTAGATGACAACCGCATCAACGAGGTCAACCTGACGACAGGACGTTCCAAGAGAAAGAATCCGAAACTGCAGTCTGTGCTTCCCAATGTGGTGGTAATGTCCAGCTCGCCAAATGGTTAGTAGACTAATCGTAGCAGTAGTCTCTTAAATAGAGTAGGCTTTCCCTCAGACATGGTCCTGTTAAGCTATGTTGTCCCTGTTACCCTGGCAGGTATGTGGTTGGCTGGGATACTTACTTCTGGAGACCTGTTTCTCTGGAATAAAGACACAGCCTTGTTCAAGACAAGTTCGCCTGTTCCAGATGTGATCCATCAGCTGACTGCAGCCAAAGGTATTATTATATATATATGTGTGTGTGTGTGTGTGTGTGTGTTGTGTGTGTGTGTGTGTCTGTCTGTCTGCCTGTATAGCTTGTCATTGTGTGTTTTTCTGTTGGATTGTTTACTGGAGCATCGCCATCAATAAAACTGTTTATGTTGTACCGCTGTGTTGCCTAGATGTCTGCCCCCTTGGTGACTTTTGTTTACAACTTTTAAAATGTTATATCAATATGTACATACATACATGTATAAGATTGTAGAACCAAACTGTGTGTGTGTGTGTGTGTGTGTGTGTGTGTGTGTGTGTGTGTGTGTGTGTGTGTGTGTGTAGAGAATGGCGTATGCCTCACCCTGCAGGTATCAGCAGATGGGCAACGTGTGGTTTTGTTGTCCCTCTTGGGGCAGGTGCTATTGTGGGAGTGCACGTCCCCTCAGGAGCTCAGTGTTGTTCGAGGAGCTACAGTCAGTGGACGCTGGAGTCAGATCCACGCCCATTCCAACATGACGTTTCCATCTGTTGCTGATAAGGAAGCAGTTTGCTACAGTTTGTTCATCAGGAGTCAGGTAAACAAACCTGACAGCCAGTCCTAGTGAGCAAAGCAGTGCTGGTAAACCCTCTTCAAATAAATGCATGAGGCTTGTGTGTAGTTGCCCCTATGGCCATACGCCCCTACACTCCTACACTTCACCACTCCACATACACATTGCCCCTTTCTTGTTTAAAAAGTACCTAAAACACACACTATTCACTGAGGCCTTTTGTGTCATTTCCCAATATGCCCCATTAAGTTAGTGTCAGCTTGCAAATTTGGCCTGTGTTGTACAAGAACAGGAGTAAAGGGTTGATCCACTCTTGTCGATTGGTTACCTTGGGTAGCTTGACATGTACCATATAAAGTTAAGTTATTATGACTGAAAATTAATTGTCATTGACTACGGTTGCATGCAGGGAATATTCCGGTTTTAAACGGAATCCATTCCGAATTTTGCTGTATTCCGGTTTCTAAAAACCCGAATAAACCCACTGGATTATGCCTAATTAAACGGAATTTAGGGTCATGTAGGGCCTTAATTGGAAAATGCTCCTCACCGGAGTGGTTTTTCGTATGTGCACATGTTCAATTGGCAACTTTGTCGGTTATGTTGGTGACCTAACTGGAATACAGCGACTGATATGTATATGGGAATATTTCGGTAGCACACTACTTTTCCACACATGTAAACAGATTATTCAGCATCTTGACCTAATTCTGAATTCGCTGCGCATGTAACCGTAGTCACTGTGTCACACATTTCAGTGATCTGGTCTCTGTTGTGTCTTTGGCCAGATTCTCGGAGATGTTTGCCTGATTGCATTTGTGTTCTGTGTGGGAGAGCAGCTCAGTGTCACCTTTCTAAAGCTGCAGTGGGAAGAGGGACTGAACAGGAAACTCAGGTTGGTGGTGTCAGTGACTGGCCTCTGAGGAAAGACGCTTATAGCCTCCTTGCCGTAGAATGTACATGCGCTTTTATTTGCATAAGAAGCCATCTTCAAGATGTCTGCAAGTTCCACTCTGCTTATTTCAGTGTTTGGGTTATAGTAAATTAGCCCGCAGGTCTTCAACAAACGCCACTAGGCAACTCATGACTTATGTTTCTCGAATTCAGTGATATTGATTGAGACATTATTTATTTACACAAATTGCACCCCCATCCCACCCCATTGACCTCTCATACTGCCTTTTATCGTTTTGCACTCTCTTCATACTGTTTGAAATTTTGAGTAACAGAAGAAATTTCACAACCTGTTTTACAATAGTGCAAGTGATCACTGAAACATGGTTATATTTGATATACAGTTCTGTGGGATACGAGGTGCTCTGGATGACCAAAACATACCCCTTGGGTCAACTGGCTACTCCGTGCTGCCCCGTGAAGTCCAGAGGAGCACTGGTGGCCTCTCTATCTCCTGATGGTTTACTACTGGTCATCATCATCAACCAGAAGGACCCCAGGGTAAGCGTTCCTTTCTGTTTTAGGTTCTTTCTTTCTTTCTTTATTTCTTTGTGGCACATTGCGTTGCATCCAGTTAGGACATCCTGTTAAACATTGTAACTGAACTTCACTTGTTGCTAACGCTCACCTGCATTGCGTGCAGTCAGGTTAAGTACCCCAGCTGAGACGTCTTTTCATTTAATTTTATATTATTGTGATTTATTGAAATTACAGATGTCTGTCTTTTAGAAATGTTAGTGCTGTTTTGTTGTTGTCTGGGAGAAGTGGAAATTAGTACAACAGTCCTTTCATCCATTGGAATTATTTTTTTTTTGATGACTTTGAGGCTAGAAATCCTTTTGTAGTTTGTGAAATCACTGTTTTTGAGGTAGTTTGACTGCTGATTACCTAGGTACATGGTCTAAAGACCTGCCATAACAAACCTCTTCATGTCAAACTTCTTCTGGTCTATATCTAGCTACCCTGTAAGACTCAAAAACAAATATAAAAGTTGTCAGTTGCCTATTTGACTGCAGTTATGTCATATGTATATCACAAATTAAGAACGCAAACTTCAACTGCTTTCAGTCAGAACAGTTCTGTCAGAGTGCACCAGTGCAGATATGGCAAATCTGTTGTAGGCTTTCAGCATCAGGTTCTGTTGAGGGTTTCATGGAGTCCATGGGAAATGTTTTAAATGTTGAATTGCATTAAAACATGAAAAACATGATCATATTGCTCTGTCACAACCAAAGCCTGACATTTTAGACAGCCTTGGCCAGTTGGCCAGTTGGCCAGTTGGCATACATGTCAAAGATGGTTTAGTAATAAAAACACCACCCAGGATCCAGAGGCTGTCTCCACTTCCTGCATGTCCACTGGTGCAGCCATCATCATTGGACCGTAGAGAATGAGAAATGAGAATCAGGAAGTGTCAGATGCGTTCACCTTGCCCAAGTATTTCCTACAGACCTTTTTACATCCAATTACAGCCATATTGTAACAATTCTCCCGCGTTTGTGTATGCCGGGGTGCCAGGCAAAGTCTTTAGTATTACATCTGCTATAAAACCAGGGCTTACCTTACGGACATAGGCAGTGGCAGGCAGGGTAAAGGCTTGGCCGTTGATGTTGAAAGTAATCTCAGGCATATTTCAGATGTTACCGCACTGAGTGGAATCCAGTCAATGCTGCCAGTGAAGTGGTGAAATGGATTAAAGCCACCAAAAATCACCTCACTGCCAGGCTGATCATTGCTGTGAAAAAAATCTGATGTTAAATCAGCAGCTGGTTTCAGGAAGCACACCAACAAAGGTTCAAATGTCTGTTACAGAGAAGCAGACTTGTGTTAAAATGGATGATTAACACAAGGAATGCCTCGTTTCAGCCAAGACATATATTTTTTAAATTACTTTAAATGCTGTTCTGTGGTTCCTGCACTATCCAGGCAATACCCAGAAAAAAAAATGGTAGTATTTCGTTCTATTCAGAGGTTACTACCTCCTCAGGTAGACGGAGAAGTAATTCTACACCAGGCCCTGCTGGACCATGTTGTTGAAGACGGGCTGAGCTCCAGATGTAGCCAGTTGTGGATAGGCCAGGCCCAGGATGCCATCATACTGTTGTGTGGCTTCAAAGGGAGCCTCTGTATGATTCAGTCCAAAGGTCTGGTTTGGCACTTGGATGACTCCAACCTAACAGGGACAAATAACAGGATGCTTTTGTGATGTATTGGATTTTAGAGAGTTTGGGTAATGTCAGCTTCATGAGTAATTTACTCTGGCAATACGTAGATGAATTGGCAAATATTTATTATATAATCTGATAGATTGAATTTTAAGGTACCGGTATTGTGCTGTATGCTTTTTACTGGCTTGTAACTTAATGACTCATAATTCACAATACTTATCCCAACGGTGTCATAGCCCTGGATTTCAGTCATACTGCCAGTTCCATATGTGACCTGCAGAGACCTTCCAGTGTTCCTGATTGAACCATGGCAGTACTGCACTCATTTTGTAAGTGCCTTGTCAGGAGTTTTGTTGCATTTGTTGTAAGGTTACAAAAATCAATCAAACGGCAATTGCTATATGAAATGTCAACCATTTTGGTGACTGACTTATTAGTTTGTCCCATTTTTGAAGAAAAAATGTCAACCCTTCTTTGTCCTTCACGACGGGAAACAAAATTTCTTTGGGATGTTGACATATAAGGCATTTAAGAAGATAATCTTGACCCTTGGGAAATACCAATCAGCGTTTTCCGACTTATCACTTTCTATTTTGTACCGACAGCACTTGAAGTTACTGACTTGACCATGCACTCACAGAATGCCAGTATGGCACACAGGATTATGGCAGCCCTCATGACTTGTTCTGGTACAATCCTGCATTCCTTAATGTCTTAATATATGTACATTTATACCCCCAAGTTTACTGGGGTTTGCTTTGCTAATCAACCTGATAAAGAAACTCTTTTCATGTGTGTGATAGCAAATGGAAAAAATTGGATGTGCCCTTTGACAATGTCAGTGATTTCTTGCAACTCATGTGAACAGTCTGTACGCCTACTTCTGAGGACAGCTGTCTGTTGGACTGCCTGCCTGTTTGTCTTTAGTGTATGTCAACCATTTGTCCAACTGACTTAACACTTGACTTGTGTCTTGCTAAGGGCATTGTTTACAGTATATAAGATACACCAAGGACATTTTTAATGACATTTTACACACTTATCAATCCCCCCGCTATTCTCCCTTTCCCACACAGCATACTCTGTGCACCTACAGAAGGTAAGAAGTAGGCTTCTGGTCACATGATACAAAAGAATGTAAACAAGGCAGTGCTTCGTAGGTAGCTGCTTGCTAATTTACTGATGCAAATCAGGTGGTTGGTAGATATCCCTTGTTTACAGTATGGCATTTCTTATTAACATTTACAAAATGTAAGGTCACAGATCCTAAAGTTATCAGTTTTACACGGAATAGAGAACCATGTATTTATTTTAGTTGACGGGCCTTGGGGGAAAAGGTTGCCAGAAATGGAACAGCATATGCACTCCACCAGTGGGGGGTGGGATGGGGATGTATTCCTTAGACTGTGGTGTGTTGAACTCACACACTGTAGAATCAGTGAACAGCATTCATGCAGGCGTGTCTGTGCCTGTGGTAATGGGTTAACTACAGTAGGATGAAGACAAACTCAGTTTTTGAACAACCTCTCTGGTTTACACAGAATTGAAATCTACTGAATGCATCACCTCACAAACAATATGATCATGCCCCACAGCGGGACATGATGATGCATGATGACATGGTGCCAAAGAGCTTCTGAAAACTTGGCTAATGGAGACTTGCGGCTGGGAGAATAGTAGCCTAAACATAGTTGATTTCCTTCAGGATTGTAAAAATGGTCTACAAATGGTGATGGTCCTCCACAGCTTAAAGCAATACGCCAGAGCTGAAGCAAACTAAAGGTTGTTTTTCTACATGGGCATACGCCAGACTTTGATTCAAAAGCAAAATTAGTTTTTAAGTTTGATCAGTTTTCATATTTACAGCCAATTGGCTTTCAGTGAGAAGGACATGCATGTCACCTTGTTGCAATGTGCTTATGAACATATCATCATATCTACCATAGTCTGGTTTGAATAGGATAGCAGACATTTATCTTGTCTTACTAACAAACAAAGCTGGTGTTGTGTTGTGTTGAAAAGCTGCAAGTTGGCCAATGTGCTTGTTCTTACTAGTCTTCACATTCATTGATTACTTTACTTACATACATATTTAATGACAGCATGATAAAACAGTAGTGGAGAAACAGATCATATGAATTCATATGCGTTTTATTCACCACTTTTCTCAGTTTACAGAATTGGATTAGACAAGGATGTAAAAAGCTGAGGTGCTCCTTCGGTGTGAGGTGGTTTTGATACAATACATTTTTAAAGCAGCATCATTGTTACAAGTGATTATATTGCTCTGTCACAACCAAAGGTTTGACGTTTTACACAGACTTTGCCAGACCAACGTAGTTGGCTGCCATGTCAAAGATGGTGTAGTACTCCCTAATGAAAACATCACCCAGGATCCAGAGGCTGTCTCCACTTCCGCTGAGTCCAGTACTGCAGCCGTAATAGTTTGACTACATTGAATGAGAATCAGAAAATGTCATACATTTCCAACATTCTAGCCACCATAGTATACGAAGTAGGGGTGAGAATTGATAGAATTTTATCAATATCAATGCCATTGTCTATTCTGCTTATCATTCCAATTCTCTGTCATTCTCTTGTGGGTTTCTTACTGTTTGATTCTACACAGGTTTTTGGGATCAGCATACCAATAAGTTGACAATAGCAGCTTATTATAATGAGGAAGACCATGTTGAGATGTGTTATCCATTTCAATTTTGTATTTGAAAAACCATTGACAGTGGTTTGAAAGCTGCTAAAAAACATGTCGGCATTGCTAAGAACAATTGATAGTGTCGAAGGATGCCATACCGGTGAACTGAAGCATTCGATTCTCTATTCTACTCGATTCCCGATTCTCAATTCCCACCCCTAATATTTAGTTATTTGTATTACATCTGCTTTTAAATCAGGGCTTACCTGCTGGACGTAGGCAGAGGCAGGCAGGGTAAAGGCAAGGCCCCCGATGTTAAAAGTAATCTCAGGCATGCTTCCGATGTAACCACACTGAACAGTAGCCTGAGAACAAACATAAGTATTGACCTCATTTTTATTAGGTAAGATTTTATGGGAATCTAATTTGTTGAAATATATTTGTATACAGGGTTTAAAATTAGCACCCGCCACACGCCAAATGCGTGTAAAAATATGTTTTGGCGGATAAAAAAAATAGGCTACACGCCATTGGCCGGCTGACAAAATATGCCTCTTCCTTG
>JAVQKI010423485.1:0-13026 GCA_036025975.1 Nematalosa erebi | reverse complement strand
GTGTGTGTGTGTGTGTGTGTGTGTGTGTGTGTGTGTGTGTGTGTGTGTGTGTGTGTGTGTGTGTGTGTGTGAGTGAACGGAAGTGAGCGAGAGTGAGCAAGCAAGGCCCTTGGTCATGTATCCAGTATCTGTTTGCTTAATGACGCAGCGGTGGAGCCATGACAGCGAGGCTTTGCCCTTTGTCGCTGAACTGTGAAAGCTGGTGGGTGATTTCAAGTGCACATTTTAGGCAAAACAAAATTCCTCCAGCAGCCCTCTGCACCTCGACGAGACTTTAAGCCAAAAAGAGGGAGAGGCCGGAGGGAGAAACCAACTCAGAACTCTCCCCTCTTCTAATCACAGGAACTGTTGTACAACTTCCAGCACCAACCTCCCAAAGCAAGAACCGCTCCTTGAAAATGAAAAAAAAAAAGCTAATTCCTTATTAGTAAGCAATGATCAGAGGCTCTGATTCAGAGCTTATGAAGTACTGACTGTGCTGCCTCTCAGAGGGGATTTATGTAACACTTGACTGCTTGAGCTCACAAAAAGCCAATATGTTTTCAGCAGTTCTCCTTAGTGATATTTTATCCTTAGTTATCCTTCTCTCTCCTCGTTTTCCATATTTTATCGAACACTCTTTCACTCGTTCCCTCTCTCTTTCTATCCGTGTCTTGCTCTCGTTCTTTTTGTGTCTCTACATTTGTCTCTTTTATCCTCCCTAATTCACACACACACACACACTCACTCACTCTCTCTCATCTCTTTCAGCCTCTTAATATCTTCATATTTTTCTTACCTTAGGCCAGGGTCTATGAAACATTCCTCAGTGGATTGTGAGCTGACAGCTCCCAGGGCTTCTCCCCATTACGTCATGCCAGAGACGAGCCATAAGTCACGGCCCCACTGATTCATCCGTCCGCCGCACAAGAGCAGGGCGGTAGAGCGAGAGCGAAAGGTAAGACCACAGACGAAGAGGCAGAGCGCGCTGCCGGACGAACCCTGAGCAAACACTCGCCGTCTGGTGATCGCGTACAGGCAGGGCGGGCCCGATCCCTGTACCGCAAGGCCTTGGATTCCAAACAACACGACTTAAACCATTCGCACAGGACGTCAAAGGCGTCAGACATGCACTGTCATTTGTCAAGGGCCGCTCAAAATAATGAATATTCCCTGTTGTCATTGCTCTGACACGTGCTTATCTGCCTTTGTTTGCATGTCACGCAGATATGTGCGCGTTTAATGCGCCACAAACCTGTCGCCTGAAACAGGCACAGGCCTCGGAGACACAAAGAAAGTCAAACAGAAGGTGTCTGCCCCCCCACCACCACACACACACTTTCTCTTTCTTTTCTCCTCTTTTTCCTCTTTTCTTCGTAGGGCAAGCGGAGGAAGAGTGTGAGGAGGAAGACCAGCTGATTAATCACCGTGCTCATTCTCTGCTCAGCGGACCATCATCGGGCTAATTAGAGGTAATTGATGGTGTCTGGGGAGATGGATGCTGGCGGGGCTGCCGGGGCCTCCTGACAAGGCCAGCACTCTCAGGCTCCAGCCCTGGCATCAGCTCCTCTGGCAGGCTTGGATGAGACTGATTCTCCCTGCCTCTCTCTCTCTCCTTTCTGCTTCTCTTATCTCCCTCTCAGAGTCATTCTTTGCATCCCTCGGTTTTCCTTTCCTCTCATCTCTTCACCTCTCGATCCCTTCTTTTTTTCCCCCTCGCTCTCATCCCCATCTCCTCTCTCTCCCTTCTAACCTTTGCACACTCTCTCTCATCTTCCTTCTAGAATCGTCTCTCTGCATCCCTCTTTTTCTTTGCTCTCCTCTATTCTCTGTCTTCATCATCTAATTTTTCTTCCTACTCGCCTTCATTTCTTTCTCTGGCCTGTCCTTCCTCAGACACCCACTCACCCTGTTTTCTGGTGTTTTCTGCCAATCAGTTTCTCTTTCCACACACACACACACACACACACACAATCATAGACACACATACTCACACACACACACACACACAGACACAATTATAGACACACACACACACAATCATAGACACACACACAGACACACACACAATCACAGACACACACACAATCATAGACACACACACACACACAATCATAGACACACACACAGATACACACACAATCATAGACACACACACACACACAATCATAGACACACACACATACACACACTTTTCTAAATACTGCCTCCCTCTATCTCCTCCTCTATGCTCCTCTCACTCACTTTGTCTTTTCTCCTCATTCTCCCTCCTCTCAATTTCACTTTTTCAGTCTCTTCTTTGTCTCGCTATCTCCCTTTATTTCCCCTTATCTCTACCCCCTCACTCTCTCTTTTCACTCCATACTTCCCCCTCCTCTGTCCCTCTCTCTTTCTCTCCCTCTCTCTCTCTCTCTCTATCTCTCTGTCTTTCTCACTCTCTCTCCATAGTTCTGGAGGGGGTATCTGGGCCGTGGCAAGGCTGTTGACTTTGGACTTCTGGTTGAAAAGGGACACTCTGAGAAAGCAGCTGAACCGCTGCCCATGACTGACACAGACACACACACACACACACACACACACACACGTACACACACACAGACACAAACTGATATCTCCTTCTCTGCACACACACACACACACACGTACGTACATACACAGACACAAGTGATATCTCTTTCTCTGCACATACACACACACACACACACACATACACATGCACGTACACAGACACAAGTGATATCTCTTGTTCTGGACTCACATTTGCTTGTCTGTGTGCATGTGCATGGGTCTTTGGATGTGTGTGTGTGTGTGTGTTTGTGTGTGTGTGCACGCGCGCTCAGACCCGTCCGTGTGTGTGTCATACATATGCTGAGGCTCAGCAGTATCAGTAAGCGAGACCCAGGGTAGCTGTGTGGACCGCTGTCCCTGGAGCACTCCCATAGGAACCCTTTATTTACACAGTCCTTGCAGGAGAT
This sequence comes from Nematalosa erebi, assembly GCA_036025975.1. NCBI lineage: Eukaryota > Metazoa > Chordata > Actinopteri > Clupeiformes > Clupeidae > Nematalosa > Nematalosa erebi. The sequence goes on along the minus strand of JAVQKI010423485.1, from coordinate 10,072 downwards.
CAGCTTGCCCCATCCCCATCCCCATCCTCTCCTGCCAAACATAGTGCAGAGGAGAGAGAGATAGAGAGAGAGAGAGAGAGAGAGAGAGAGAGAGACAGAGAGAGAGACAGAGAGAGAGAGAGGGAGGTCGCTTTGGTGAGACTTAACATTTCAGGTCTCTCGACGGACCGCCAGGGTTTTAATCTCTAATCTCTGCTGGGCCGCACCAGCTCAACAATGGCACGAATGGCCGCCTCTGAAAAGTGGGGGGAAGTGGTGACATTATAATTCTTGCCCACATCCCTGCCCTCACCACAGCCCCTCCGCCCCCACATACACTCACACACACACACAACACTTCTGCCTCCTCGCACCGTCCGGAGGGCTCGCATTTCTGGCGCTGGCCCGCCGCTCGTTAGGCTTCCAGGCCGGCGCTGAAAGGCATTCTGGGGAGAGACGTGACATGTTCCGTATTTCACGGCAGGCTCCGCCGGGGGCCCGAGACCACAACTCTAGTACCAGCCTCGGCAGCCATGTTACAAACTCACTGCAGCTTCGGGGCTGGGCTGTCTCTCCCTGCTCCCAGTGTTTGGTTTGTGGAGTGAGCAAAGCTGCTTCTCTTCCCCTGGGAAAGAGTGTGGAGTTGGGTCGTATGGTTTAAAAAGGGGCAATGAAAAACTGACTGTCATCTTTTATTCAGAACTCAAAAACTTCACCCTCTGTTGATGAAGTGAAGGAGAAGCAGGGGAGGAGGAGGGAGAGGAGGAGGATGGAGAGATTAGAAAGAGGGAGAGGAGAAGGGAGAGAGGAGAAAGAGAAGGAGAGGAGGAGGGAGAGAGGCGGTGCAGGAGAATGCGAAGCACCGTCTGGCGAAGGGGTAATTAGCCGCCGCCGACGTACGCCTAATTGCCGCCTACGCGGATTGACCGCAGCTGATCGGAAGTAATGGCGAGGAGAGGGCAGCCGGGTTCTTTAGGGCACGTTATCGGAAACAAAATCCAAATGGCAGTTATTAGCAAAAGAAAAAGAGAGAGAAGGAATGTGTCAGAGAAAAAAAAAGTGAGAGAATTTTTTTTTGCTTTGGTTTGTTTTTAGCTCTTCTTTTTTTCAGCTGGCTGTTGGACATCTGGTTTCCAGCACAAGAGAGGCTGGCTAGTGTCACATGATGCCTGTCAGGAGGTGTGGGGGGGGTGTTTTTGGAAGCAGCCGAGGAAGAAGAGGAAGAACAGAAGAAGCCCTCTGACGGCCCAGAAAATATCTCGATGTTCACTTTTATTATTTCCCATGATCCCCACGCTTTTTTCCTGCAAATGCCTGCTGCTGCGGCCTGTTCCTGGCCCCCGGGGAGGATGGGCTGGGATTGGTTAAAGCACGAGGGAGGATGGATGGGATTGGACAGGGTGCAAAGGCCCACCCCCGCGTGATGGGTCCAGCTGTGTGGCCCTGATGGTGCAGCTGTGGCTTTCTTCTCTCTTCACAGCATTATTAATAGAACTCTCTAGAAATAGAGATTTGGAACCTGCAGTGTGTTTGGGATTCAACTTGATTGCCTCTCCGTAAAAGGAATGGGACCTTTAGATGCAATACTGATGGAATGTTGTGTTTGTCCGTTTATGTTTGTGTTTGGGTGTGCGTATAGCGTGCGTTTGTGTATCTGTGAGAGTGTGTGTGTGTGTGTGTGTGTAGTGTTCATACATTACTCTCCCCCTCTCCTCTCTCTGTTCTCCATCTTGAATATGTCATTGCTCCCTTCTAATAATATCTCTTAGAGGACTGTGTTTATCAGACAGTTTAGGGAAGGAAGTAAAAGAAAAAATAAAAACATTAGTTAAAACATCAACAGTGCTAGGAGTTGGAGGGGGGATTTTGACTGGTTCAAACTGTAAACTCATTTTGAACAGCTCCTTGTGTTTTTGCAAACATGTTTTATTTCCCCCGATGCATGTGTACATGGGAGAGGAGTTAAATGTTTATCCTCTGACTAGACAAGCTGCAGGGAGGTTTGCAAGCATTCGCTGTGTGTGTGTGTGTGTGTGTGTGTGTGTGTGTGTGTGTGTGTGTGAGCGTCTACCATAATGCCTTGCAGGCGTTGGTCCTCACTGGACTGAAGCCAGCGCAAGGCCAGATCTGAGCCGTATCTCATGCAGATCTGTGGAGTCTGGTCCAGATGAGGGCCAAATCTGATCCGGATTCAGTGGTCTCCCTCAGGGTGGTGGTGTTGGTGGTGGTAGCGGCGATGGGAGTGGTGGGTGGGTTGGTGGTGGTGGTGGTGCTGGTGGTTGATGAGTGAGGCTTTTTCTGCAAGTCTTCATGGGGCTTTTGTTTAAAACCATGTTGTTCTCTTTAATTTCCGCTCCGAAGTGCCTTGTAGATTTGATTTCCTGCTGTGGGAGAAATGTGATCTGCCTCACGTGTGTGTGTGTGTGTGTGTGTGTGTGTGTGTGTGTGTGTGTTTGAGTGTGAGGGGGCGCAGTGTTGAGGGTGAGGGAGGAGATTTGGGTGGGTGGACATTGGACATCTCTTTCTCCTCCGCTTTCAAATGCTAAACGCACATCTCTTTAATTTGATTACTCGCATATTTCAGAATGATGTTTTGAAAAGGGGGTGGAGGATGAGTTTGACAAAGCCAGTGTGCTGTTTTTGGTGCTGTGGAGAGGATGTGGGCTCTTTTTCCCCTGAGGTTGAGCAGGACTTGGATCTGTGTCTGAGGAAGAGAGGACAATCTGGCATCAATTATTATGTCTGGCCACCCCACTTTCTTATAATGTCCTTCGTTGTCTAATCCCTGTAAAAAGATTGACTTCATAGGCCAGCTATCAAAGCTTCATCCCCAAGAGTATAATAATCAGTTATCAGTGTTTATGTCAGTTTGTGAGGAAAGTGACCGTCGGGAAAGTAAATTGGGCCTTATGACTTCCTCAACGTACTGAAACTTTAAAAAGAGTTGTTGTGAGAACTAGAAACTCACCCAGGCTATTGGCAATACTAGCACAATGTTGTGAACTGGCACTTACGCAAAATGTCTGGGCTGTTCCTTTATTAGAAGGCTCTTTCTTCCGTGCTCCACTGAGCATATAAATATTTTCATGCAGAGGGTTATCATAACATGACCTCATGAAAAGGCAAAACAAAGCATTCCTTCTGCTTTTGCGTCGAGAGCCTCTGAACTCGAGCGCACCCGTCTCGTCCACCGTTTTGCCCCTTTTATTCTTTCTCTCACTCACTCACTCACTCACTCACTCTCTCTCACCCACTCACTAATTTACCCCCTCATTTACTCTCGCCCACTCACCCACTTACTCATTCACTCACTCACCCACTTACTCTCATTCATTAACTCACTCTCCTTCACTTATTCTCACCCACTCACTCACTCAATCTCACTCACCCCCTCATTCAGTCTCACCCACTCACTCATTTACTCAGTCTTACACACTCTCACTTCCTCACTCACTCTCACCCACTCTCATTCATTAACTCACTCTTACTCACTCACTCCCTCTCACCCACTCACTCACTTTCACTCACCCCCTCATTCACTCTCACCCACCCACTCTCACTCACTCATTCACTCTCACTCACCCACTCACCCTCACTCACTCTCATTCATTAACTTACTCTCACTCCATCACTCCTTCACTCACTCTCACCCACCCACTCACTCACTCTTACTCACCCCCTCATTCACTCTCACCTACCCACTCACTCTCACTCACTCCTTCACTCATTCTCACCCACTCACTCATACACTAACTGACTCACCTACTCTCACCCACTCACACTCTTTCTTTTCTCCAGAACCTTTTTTCTGTCTCTCTCTCTCTCTCTTTCTCTCTTTCCTTCTCTCTGTACCTCTACATTGCCCAGTCCATCCACCCATCCATTAATTAAAGAGAAGTAAAAATAAGCCTGAAGTTGCTAAGCTCATGACTTTGCCAGAACCACAGGAGAGAACACAGAGCCCGGCTGCCACACTAGACCTTTGGAACACGTCTGCCTGCCATGGAACTGTAAGTAGGTCATGAAACTGGAAACTTGGGTATTTTCTTCGGCCTCTCACACACACACACACACACACACACACACACAGACACACACACACACACACACACACACACACCAGTACAGGGGCTGTGCTGTGGGTGATTGTGGTGTGTGTGTATGGATGAGTGTATGTGGGTATGTGTGTGTGTGTGTAAGAGGGGTGGACATAGTGGCTCCAGGTCAGTCATCGAACTCCGTCACCCGACCATAATTGGCCCAGCCATCGCCTATACCACAGGTTTCTGGCGACCTTGTTGCTGAATTTATAAACTCCGAGGTGATTGCTTGCGGTTCCCAAATTGACACTTGTATAATGTAGCTGGACAGCTCCTCCCTTGGGGCATGTATATACAGACAAACAGATAGACAGACAGACAGATGGACGGAGACCATTAATGTTCTGATTCAGCAGTGCAATGCGATAGGGGACAGGTGACTCGAGGGTGGTTTCGCGCTCGAACTGAGATGAGTTGACACCAGCGGTCGACATGTGCTGTTTCTATCTGCGGCTGCCCTCGGATGTCATGTCCAATGCCAACCTGATAACATCTGAGGTGTTTACAAACAGGACTGCGACATTCTTGACACACACACACACACACAAAAAAAATGTGTTTTAGATAGCTGGATTTTGTAGCCTAACCTGACTGGACCTGTTGTGGAGGGAATGCCAGTTCCATTCCTAAATCAATCAATCAACCAATAAGCCAATCAATCATTCTAGCAGTCTCTCTGTCTGTCAGTAGGGGCTGTCTGACTCTGTCTATTATAATATCTGTCTGCTTTATGTTTATAAATAATATGGCACCATTCTCTATATATTCATACACACACACATGTGACCAATAGAAAGCTGACATAAAGGATCCGTTTCGCAGTCAGTCTGCATGCGGTACACAACTCTGGCTGATGGCTCCTGCAGACTGCAGTTGACTGTTTCAACAGACAATAGCAAAGTCCATCCAGGAGAGAGACAGGGAGAGGAAAGAAGCAGTGAAACCCCTTTGATGAATCTGCAGTGAAAGCTGAGCCTCCCTTTGTGGAAATGAAAGAGTTCTTCTCTGAGCGCAGGGAGAGAGACTTTCATTTCCATGTGTCACTTTCAAGTCTGTCAATCTGAAGGCTGGTATTTTTTTTCCTCCTTTCCATGTTCCTGCGGATGGAATAAGAATCCGGAGGGTTTTTTTTTTTTTCCTCCGCACCTGGAAGTCTCAGAGGCCCCCAGTGCCCTCCCTGCTCCAGCCTGAATGCGTCAGCTCCAGGCTCGGCTCCTGGCATGGCACTCCACTGTCAGGGGCTCTATGTCTGCTAAAATGGTAATAGCGGACTTTCCCAAGGCATCATCATGACCTAATCCCATCTTTAGACTCAATGGCTTTTGCAGACATTGCAGGCTTTTTTTTTTTTGTTTTTTTAAATAAAGTTTGTTTTTGTTTTCATTTTTTCTCTCTTTCCCTTTCTCCCTCCACCCTCCTCCCATCAAACCACTGCTGTTGGCCTAGCAGGAGAAACCACAATGACGAAACCGAGGAAAGAATCATGATTTTGATACAATCCCTCCAGCAACTGCATTTTTGTTCTTTAAATTACCCACCCCCTCCAGCTGCAGTGATTTCTGAAAGAGTTAAAGCTTTACGAGGGGAAATATCTCAAGACCAGAACTGTTACTTAACCTCTGTGTAGCTTGTAATTATTTTTGTTACTTGAAGGGAAAACCATGATGTTCTCTGACTTGAGTATTGTAAGCAAATGGAGGTTTGGACCAAATCCCAAACAAAATGTGGCTGTCCATCGCTTTGTTTATTTTCTTGTCAGAATTCTCTCTCTTTTTTTTTTGGACAATAATGACATTGTTGTTCGTGCTTGTATGAGGTTTGCTTCTTGCATTTACTTGATTGCTTGTGTGTCTGGTCCCAAGAGTGCCTTCGGTTTTCTGGTCAGGTTGGCCCTCACAATGCTTTTGAAGTACTGCACTTTGAATTGGCCACTGAATTGCCTGCCCGGAAAGGGGTCAAACCTACAAGAAGCGGCCGCACTTTAAATTGGATGCTTATATAATTTCCCCTTGGATAGGTGTGCGCTAGAAAGCATTTACGCGTACAGTATGCTTCAGAGAAAGACTGAAATGCATTTATGTGCAATTACTGCAACACGCTGGAAAAGGGTGCATTTGTGAGTATTTTTGTAAACATCTTTGCAAATCCTTTTTGCATTTTAGGTGCTCACAAATCTGAAAGTCTTATTAGGTCTCCACATCTTTGTCAGATTATGCTTTTCCTGTTCACCGCCCTTTTCCCAGGACCTCTGCTTACTCTTGACAAGCCCAGACTAAATCCATTCAGTGTCACTGAAATCAGACTGGTCAGTTTCTACTGGCCTGCAGAAGCCCTTGGGTTCGGGGCATGGCATTTCTGCACCGCTACTATTTTTAAGCATTAGCAAGACATGCTTGACGTGTAGTGAATACACCCAGGGACAGTGTCAGATTATTTATTCAGGAGACTCTTGGCAGGTCAAGGAGAAAGTGTGTATGTATGTGTATGTATGTGTAAATGTATGAGTATGTGCATTTAGCAATGAATGTGTGTGTGTGTGTGGGTGTGTGTTTGTGTGATTAAGTGAGAGAGAGAGAGAGAGAGAGAGAGAGAGAAAGTACTGTACATGAATGTCTGTGTGTGTGGTGTCACAATGAATTTCTGTGTGTGTGGTGTGAGTATGTGTCTGTGTGTGTGAGAGAAAAAGAGTGTGTGTGTGAATGTGTGTGTGTCAGGAGTTCAGTGTTTAGTGTTCTGTTTAAATGAGGCCTGGACACACACATAGCCGTGGCCAGCAGTGGTGAATCAGTGAGTGGGGATTTCCTCCTTCACCCAGCGCCTTTCAGGCCCATTAAAACAACATGTCTGAGAGAGAGAGAGAGAGAGTGAGATGGGATGAGGGCAGAGAAAGAGAGTGGAGGAGAGAGAGTGGGAGTGGACAAAGAGCGAAAAAGAAAGGGATAAAGAGAGAAAGGGGAAGACAGTAGGAGGGAGAAAGAATGAGAGATTGAGAGAAAGAAAAACAGAAAGCAAAGGAAACGACAGAAAATAGAGGGACAGAGAAAGAGAGAGAGAAAGAATGAGACACAGACAGACAAAAACAGAGAAAGGCCCTTCTTGTCTCAACATGCAGCATGACCAGCACACACACACACAAACACACAGACACACACTCATGCAGCTGTCTCAGACAAAAGAACACAGCGGAGGTCACTAGCCTGTGGGTACTGGTGACCTCCCATGCCAGTGGACCACAAAAAGACTTCACTTGCACTTCCCCTGTGCTTCGAATGACTCCCAACAGACCTGCTTTCTCCTCTCTGTATTTAAACTGTGTTACAAAAGCAACAGCTGCAGACAGAACACGCTTCATGAGAACACAAAAAAATTAAAAGCTAGCAGACAAATGGAGGGAACTGTTTTTCAGCCCTGAAGTCTAGATTGGCGTGAGTTATCACACTGAATTCACCTAATCCAAATGTCGGTCACTGTTTAAATGTTTTGATGAAACTGTACCCTCCGCAGTCCCTGTTAGCTCTAATCACAAAACGATAAGGCGAGATGGGAGTTCAGGCCCGCCACGCGGAGGTGGTCTCAGCTATGACAGTGTAGCGGGTAACTCCGTGACGGGAGTGGACGTGGCTTCTTTGGTGGTCCGCGGCAGAGACAGACGTTTGTGTTTAGATAGCTCCGTCGTGCAGCATTCCTGATTGGTCTCGGCAGCGCTCTCAGTATCACCTTCTGTGGGTCGGTTTCGTCAGGTGGTTCCAGATTTCTTGTGTAATTGTTAGTTTCTGGATATCTGGTTTTGAAGACACACAGACGCACGTACACACACTCGCACACACGCACATACGCAAGTCATGGCTCAAGATGAATGTGTTTTCTGTTGGAGTGTGTGTCTGAGGTGGGATGGAAAAGTTTAGGCAAGCCCTTGTGGCCGCGGGTGGAGGCTCGGCGGTGTGATGCGACACCGTGGTTGTCGCTTGTTTGGAGCCCTCAGAAAGGAACACACAGAGCTGTTGCCATGACTACCCATATTGCTGACATCTGTTTTTTTTTCCTTCCTTTTCTTTTTTGCAAAGGACGGTGAAAGGACCTTGTTGTGTCAGTGTTGGTGACATAAGTTTGCGTTGCTGTCTCCATGAAAGCTTAAAAACCCACTCTATCTCCGGCCTTTGAAGTCTCCTATGGTCCATTTCAAATAATGACTTCCATGATGTTTTCAAATCCAAGATGCTATTGTACAAACTCCCCACCACCCTTCTCTTTGAAGATAACACTATTTCAGTGGACACCATTTGATAGTGCACACACACGCTGCAATTCTGATCCTTTTTTAGAGGTTCTCATTGAATCATCTCAGATGGAAAACTCTTCCCTGAGGCTTGTAAACAAACCAAAAACGCATACAAACAACCAGACAATGGCAGTTAATGAGGCCCAGACTGCCTGAACACCAGCAGTGCTGGTAGACGTGAAGAGGACTGTTGTGTACATTTGGCCTCAATTACTGCCGTGGCTTCTTCAGATAACCAGCGCTGGCGCTTCGAGCGCTGAGTTTTTTCAATCAAAATTCACTGCCTTCATCAGTTAACTCAGAAACCCTTATGACTCCCTGCCTCTCGGTCTGTATTTCTTTCACACACACACACGCACACACACACACACGTACTCGTTTAGCTCCATAGAAAGGGGAAAGGAAGGTTGTTTGCTGTTGAAGAGGAAGAAGAAGAAGAAAAAGAAGAAGAAGTAGAATAAAAAAGTAAAGAAAAAGTAAAAAAAAGTTATAAAACAAAACAGAAATGTTGAACATCTGAAAAGGCAGATTCGTGTCCAGACTCTAGTAGGCCGTCCGTCGTCCGAAAGAATCCCCCCTCCCTCGGAACATCTGCAGGAACTCAGTGGGCCACTGAGGAGGAATCTGTGGAAACAGTGCTGGGCTTTGTCAGGCCTTGGCAACGCTGCCAAGATGGGGCAAAACTGGATTAAGTAGCGTCAGGGCATTTAGACAAGGAGAGCAGCCAGCCTGGAGAAAGAGAGAAAACTGCCCTACCCTCCCCTCCCCTTTAAACACCCCTCCCCTGCCCTCCGTGCCCAAGGCTGGTAAGGACAGCAGGGAACTCTGGCTGAGGCCACTGACCGATAGTGCTGTGGATCTGGACTCTCAATACCTGTTTGTCTGCACACACTGGTGTGTGAAATCCCAAGTGTGAAATAGAGTTGTTGTGCCACTGGGTTTTTCTCAAGCTTAATCAAGAGAAAGCAATGTGTGTTTGTGTGTGTGTGTTACTGATGTGGGGTTGGTGACAAATAAGAACTGTGTAAATATTTTTTTGTAAATTGATTTTCTGCACTCTGTGTTTGTGTGGAGTGTTTCATTTATCAATATTTTAGTTGATATGAATCCTGTCTTTTTTTTTTTTGTATTATTATTTTTATTCTTTCTGATTGTGTTATCAAGGGACAAGTTCAACAACAGCAATGCATAAAAAGTCTCGAAACGAAATGTCTGACATTCCAGAAGGAAGGCCAGACAAAGGCTAGAGTTACAGGGGCAGGTTACTCGTGACACCACGGCCCTTTGAAGTGCACAGCGTTGCAGGGCCTGGGGTCCCTGTCAGTCCACTGAAAACTAATCTCACATTGTGACCTCCCCTTCCCACACACACACACACACACACTCACACTCTCACCCTCCCCAGACCCTGCCCATAACCACAACTTCACCCCCCAGCCCACTCCTCCACCCCCATCCTCCCATCCCAGGTTGCGGCCTCCTTCACCCCAATGACTCACACACACACACACACACATATAAACACACACATAACCTCCATCATGCCTCTACACCATCTCCACCCCACCCTCCTCCTTTAACCCTACTAAGACCCTCACCCTATGCCACTGCTGCTCAGAGGAGGGTTAGGGTGTGGGGTGGCGTGGATGGATGTGTGTGTGTGTGCGGGGGGGGGGGGGGGGGGGGGGGGCCCGTTTTTTTAAGTTACCATACC
>JAVQKI010423422.1:0-10090 GCA_036025975.1 Nematalosa erebi | reverse complement strand
CCCCCCCCCCCCCCCCCCCCCCCCCCCCCCCCCCCCCCCCCCCCCCCCCCCCCCCCCCATACATAGTGAAAATGACAAACTGTGTAGAGTTTAAAGTAAATATTTATTACAATTAAGTATCAAAACAATTTCAATCTACAATAACATGAAATAAGATGATAGTGCAACCTCGTCAAAGGACAACCATAGAACATAAGGTCAGAAACTATGCTGTGACTGAACCAACATCTAAACAGTTTCTACCATCTTTAATCCTTGGCCTTTGGAGAGAACATGGCAACATAAGGCCGTCTTCTCCTCAGACGCAGGTCAGGCTCTTTGTCTTCCTTGATGTAGCCTGTAATAGCACATGGACATTAGATGAAGACAAAGGTATGTAATGTATGATTTAGCATGTGATAAAGACAAGCAACAACAGGTTCAGGAATCAAATCTGTGCCAACCAGCTGAAAGATGCTTGCTCTACACTGACATAGCTTTACAATAACGTCACACGACGACCAGTTTACCTCTTTCCACACATGTCTGTGTCGATGGGAATCCAACTTCCCAAAAGTTCTCTGGAGTTGAAGGTGGGATATAGCGAAATCTGTGGCGAGAGCAGGAGGCCAGCTTCTTCTCTCGTTCTTCTTCTGGAAGATCAGCATAATACTGCAAGAGGACAGCACAAGGTCAGATCTGCAACTGAGCCCAAGGCGGACGGGCCTGCATCTATATCTAAGAGCATCAGCTTTGGTCTTATGATCAGTTGTTAAAGAAATATAAGGGCAGTTTAAAGAAAGATGCATTTGATGCAACAAGCAAGCTAAAGTAAATTCTGTACTACAGTTAAAGTGGTGACTCTTGTACCACAATAGCATGAATAGCATAATTTCACCACAGCATAATTTCACACTGACTAACGAAACACTGACACAATGGCAATTAAACAAATCTGACGGCTCTTCAACACTCACTATTTCACACTCCTTACAGGTGTGGCCCTTCAGTTTTCTCCTTTCATCGCGTTTGCGCACGACATCCACATAAGCATAGCCAGGCTCTCCACTGCAGGTGAAAAAGAAGAGCAAAGTCACAGCTTGTACAATCAGCTGACAATCAGGAAAAAGGCACATCTGGGGTCAGTCTCACCTTTTCTTTGAGGTTACTTTAGATATTCCAGCAGCTTTATTTGCAGGGTCACAGTCCTTTTCTAAAAGAAACAAACGCGTTTTTTAGAGAAAGGGAAATCTTTTCCAGAGAGTCTGTATATGTTGAGGATCGGTGCATTTCTTTGGGATATATTGGGAGAGGCTGGCTTTTCAGAAAACAAATAATTTGAAATCACCATCTTCTTATATCTAGAGCCATTTGTATACAGATCTCTACTTTTCAGATACTTTGTTTTGTGTACGCAGACACTCCTAATGGTCACATAAGTGCCATGGTGTTATGAGCCTTGTCAGTAAATTAAAATTAGAGTAGTTGTCCTGTAAATTATATTACACAAACTAAAAACTCCTTTGATCAATGTTGTTTTGCTTCCAAATGAAAGTCTGAACTCATAAGCATCCGATTTGCTGCAACTCCGGTGCATCCCTATAATAGTTCCATTCACCGTGTTCATGCTTCTCCTCATCATCCTCTTCAGCGTCCTCGTCCTCTCCTGGGTCCTCCTCAAAGCCCACCTGCTTCTCACCATCCCCCTCCTCCGTCTCAGAGCTGTTATCCTGCGGACACGACTCATACTCCCCGTACACCGTTCTGTCAAAGATCTCCGCCAGGCTGTCATTAGCCTTCAGACCAATCCCTGAGTGAACACATAACATACAAACAGCTCTTCACCCTTCGCTCCATTTAACTTCAGTCATCTAAAGTAAAGGGTTGTTATGACTGCTACTGATGAATACATGTGCCTGTGATAAGCAGGGCATACTGATTTTCATATTCTCATAATTCCACCAATATGTGTAGTTATAGCAAGAGCACATAGAAAAAAGTGCATTCTATGAGTGGATTGGGGCCTTGAAGAGGACCATGCCTTGAAGTTGTACCTGACTTCTCATGTTGGTTTCTGGCTTGCATAAGCATACTGTGGCTCAGGTAGGTGCAGTCAGTGTCGACAGTCTCTGCGTCTGCTCTGGCCTATCGATGGTCAAAGACAAGTTCAAAATCAAATAGACACACCATTAGTTATTTTGTCAATATTGTAATGTTTGCTCCAATACTGGGTGGTGAAATTATGAGCTTGTTTTCACAAATTTACTAAAAAATGCCTTTAGTTCAGAAACACTCTACTGAAATAAAGAAACACCGCAAGAATGGCAACTTTGTTCTGATGCACTCTCCACTTTCTTTTTTTTAGGCTCACATTCTAGCCAGTGGCAGAAAAAAAAAAGAGGGCGTATGAGAGCTTCTGTACCTCTGACAGAGGAGGGCTGTCGGCGTTGTATTGAGAGAGGGCAGCTCCTGGATCAAGACTCCAACTCTGCTCTGTGGAGCATAAACACAACCATGACCATTTGAAGCTGTTCATTTTGCCCGTCCCATGCTGTGTTCACATAATAACAAGGTGTAATACCTGTTGGCTCCAGCAGAGGGCTCTTCATGCGCGCACAAGGGTTAGGCTGGAGGACTGAGGTCTGCTCAGAGTCTTGATGCTTTTCCCGGCTTCTTTTCCTTACTGGAGGCTAACAGGGAACAGTCAAAAACAATTCATAGCTTAAGGCAGGCGCTAAGTGGCTATTATCATCCCAAGTTAAAAACTAATTGCAAAAACAAACAGAAGGAAATGGGAGGAAAGGCCAATTGCAAGCACTGCTCTTTTTAAACTGAGAATAACAGTTTAGGGTTCACAAGCGCGCGCATGCGCGCGCACACACACACACACACACACGCGCGCACGCACGCACGCGCATGCACACGCGCGCGCGCACACACACACAGAAAATACCTGTATACTAGGATGTTTGAAGAGCGCATCTTCATCTTGCGACTCCTCTGGCCGAGTGCTTTTGCTGGGAGCCTGTGACTCGGGGGCCAGACGCGGCCTCTTCTCCATCCTCTCTTCTGGGGACAAGTCCAGGGGCCTCTCGGAGCCTGCTCCACCACCATCATCATAATCATCATCATCTTCCCCCTCCTCACCCTCCCCACTGCTGAGGCTCGTTGTCTTCCTCTTGGCAGGCTCTGGGGGGAGGCTGCGGGGGACTTGGAGTGGGGCGATGCGGGGAATGGCTGCTGTTTGGGAGCGATGCAGGTGGAGGGGGGAGAGAGAGATCTTCCGCAGGAGAGAAGGGGAGGTGGTGTCTTGTTTGACAGGGCTGTGGGGGCACCAAGAACAATACAAGGTCATGTCAATCCAAAACATGAACTCATCGACCATCTAGCAAACCTCACAAAAAAACAAACAAACAAAAAAAAAACACTGTACTGGTAAGCAGCTTAACAGTAGACTACCAATTTTCTTGCGCATAATCAAAAAATAATTATCTGTACAACCTCAAATTGTCTTTTGAATATTTTTAGTAGTATAAGTATAAACTTACAATAAGGTTTTTTTGGCTTCGTCTGGAGAACTGTTCTGTGCAGAGTCTGACTCATTGACTGAGCTAAGAACACTTTCAGAATCCTGCACAGACACACACACACACACACACACACACGATTTACACTGCTACAGTCACAGTCATACATGTATTTTGGATCTACTTTGGATTAGTTGTTATATATACTGAATGTATGTTGAATTAATATAATTTAAAAAGCTTTGAGCACATAGTGATGGACTTGATGTAAACATGCAAGTTATAAGTCAGCAGTTATTTATTAATAATTAATTAACACAGATGCCCTATTAGCCAGAACAATCCTGGGAATAAGAGTCTCACACACCTCTTCAGGTATGTCAAGGCGACAGGTCTCTGCAACCATAGCCTTACCATTGCCAATTGAAATAAAATCTGAAACACACAGAAAAAAACGTGACAACTGTTATGCCGTAGAAAATGTTCAAGTACCCCTGCAGGAAATGTTTTGTTCTCAAGAAAGAATAAGAAAATAAAATGGGATAAAGTGTACTTTTTATTGGGTTGATGTCCATCTCACAGGTCTCAGGTACCAAAACACCTTTGCCATAGCAACGTGAGGGCAGTGAGGAAGACAATCCTAAAGACCAAGAGAGATAATAATGGCTTTCAGTCTTTTGAACCATCTGGCCTGCTTTGTGCAAAAAACATGACAACTCGCTAATAGTAAATGTAACATTCTACATAACACATATGGTTTCTGGTTTCACCTCAATCAAATGAACATAATGGTTGATTAAGCTTCCATTTCTTCACACTGTACTCCACTTTCTGCTCGAGTCCAGACCCATGAGCCTTACCTCTTGCAGCCTGTGAAAGAGGCTTCTCCATGTAGCGGACATGGGAGTGCTCCTTCCTCCTCTTCATCTTGCTGATGGCAGGGAGGGAGACTGAGTGCAAAGGAGAGTCTGGGATCATCCCATCCTCCGCCTCTGAGGAAAGGGCTTGGGGAGAGCTGCGCGCGCACACACACACACACACACACACACACACACACACACACACACACACACACACACACACACGCACACACACTTTATGAAAATAAAATAAACATCTCTGCAGCCAAGCCATGTCTGATTTTGAAGGATTGGAAGCCATACAGATGCAATGTTTTTAAATGTGAAGTTGTTTGTTCCCCATTAACAGAAACAAGACTGCACATAATCAAAACTGTCAACCAGGAGCAATTTATTGAATTTGGCAAAGTAAGAAAAGCGTACTGGGTCAGAACTCAGGACCATATGTTTGCTATGCAGCCTCTTGGATGTTTTGCTTACCTGCAGTTTTGAAGACGCTCCAACTTGAGATTGAGTCTCTTGTTCTCTTCCTGAAGGGAGTCTCTCTCCATTCCTGAAACAGACATGCAAATACATACATACACGCACGCACGCACACACACACAGCATAGATAAAAAGAGGAACGGTCACTTCAGTCTCCAGAAGTCTGATGTAATGGGTCTTAGGTGATAAAATGAACATATGGCAGCAATGCAGGGGTGAGTCTCTTAAAAAAGATTACTTTCAGTAAGCGTGAGAGGAAATCTTGACATTAAAAGTTGATATTAATTTGGGCGTGATCTTAGGATTTAAACTTTTGGTAAGGTCTCTAAGCTCACTGAGTTCGGAGATGAGCATCTGGTTCTGCCTGCAGATGGTCTCAAATTCCACCTCCTTCTTCTTCATGTGCTTCTCTGTCACGGCACAGCGATCACACAGCCCTGCTCGCAACCTGAGGAGGGAGAGAGGGAGAGGGAGAGGGAGAGGGAGAGAGAGAGAGAGAGAGAGAGAGAGAGAGAGAGAGAGCACAAGATACAGGGCAATGCGAGGGCCGTATAGCAAGAGACATGGTGAAAATAGCAATGACAAAAAATGCAACCAAATAAATGCAAGCATACGGCTTTTTCCACAGAAATGACTGATGTTTGAAGCACACTGCAGGCTGAGCTGTGTTCACACCACAGGACAGCGCCAGTACTCTCCAAACTGTTTAGAAAGCGCCATTTAAATGAAGGCCTACCTGTCCTCCAGAACTTTAACATTGTCCTGCAGTGCCTTCTGCTGTTCCCTCAGCAACTGGTTCTTGGTGTAGAACTCTTCCAGTCTCTGGGCATCTCTGCACAGTAAATTATTGAATTAACCATTGAGACAAGAGAAAGAGGTTCTTCTGATTAAAATAGCTTTTAGGTTGCAGCCAGCAGAAAGATGTAGCTCCAATTGAGCTCTTTGGGCAGTGGGCCTCTTTCACACAGGGTAGAAGCCAAGCACATGAAACACCAAAAACACTAACTGACAGGGATTGGCAGGAGTAGGAAGCTTCTACTAAAACCGAAGGGAACACTTTGCCCAGCCAAGCAGAAAGTTCCGCTTGAATGTCAAGCTCTATGGGAAACTTTAAGCCAAATCTGATTAGTTTTACAGTTAAAGGATTCAGACAATAAAGTGCTTTAGGCAGATGGTGAAAGTCATTTCGGGAAAACAAACTGTGTACTTGACTTCAGATTTTTACATGAAGGTGTTGATCCTCAGAAACTCCAACCCATTGGATCACTTTGATTTAAATAGCATGAAAACTTACAAGCATCTTTCTTTCTTCAGTTTGGTCACCTTTGCCTGTAGACCTGTGGAGGCAAAAGTGAGACTTATGACAATGAAATAGCAGCCTGCTGCACCATTTCCACACAAATGTATCCATCTTTTGGCACTGCTCAGTTTGTTCTCTAAAGCTACACACATTTGGCTCCAGTCCCCGAACCAATTGTGCTTCACCACTATTTTGTCTGTTTGGTGTCTGCCATCCTAGGTGACCACGGCCATGTTTGTTGGCCAACCTGCGAGCAGACGGCACTCTGGCTTTAAAAGCCTCCGTCCACCTCAGATGCCACGATCAATACAGCGAATCCAATCCCACCAGCAGACCTGAATGAAGTGATTGTGAGGAAATGTCTGAATGAGCAACGGTATTCAGTAGTCTCTTTTTTTTTTCAAGAAACAAGGGAACTGTGGATGTGAGAGGAGGAGGGGAGAGGAGGGGAGAGGGAGAGGGAGAGGGAGAGAGAGAGAGAGACACACAGACAGAGAGGGGGGCCTCCCCTTTCACCATATCCATTAGGGAGTTACTTGTAGATACCCCACTCTAAACAATGATGTTTTTGTGCACTGGGAAAGGGCAGAATACTGAGTGGAGCAATTTCTTGGATTTGTTTGGCTGAATCACTGTCTGAACACAGTTGTATGTATGTAAGAGAAAAAAAAAACACAGCACTTTTGGTCTTGAACACAGATATATTCTATAGGTTATGTGTTCCCTGAAGGCGTCATATCAATAATCTTTAAATCAGATTATTCTCAGTCCATGTCCTCTACAGGGCCCTCAAAGCAACAAAACATTAAAAAGCACCAAAAAGAAAAACTCTGATGAGAAAATACATATTACAAAAACTATACAACTTTAGAGCATTTTTTGTCAAATCAGAAATTTTATGAAGATATGTGGTCCCCGGGCAATACACTACTTGTGCACTAGGGCCATATACTACAGTAACACTCATATCTGATAACATGCACATACACTGTACTTTATAAATGTGTGTGTGTGTGTGTGTGTGTGTGTGTGTGTGTGTGTGTGTTTCAGAGCAAAGTAAGCAACACTGCTGTAACGTTGCCGATATCACTACCTTGAAGTGCAGTGTCGTGGCACTCCCTCAGTCGGCTCCACAGCTCGTGAAACAGATCAGCAGAGTCCGAGAGCACAGCACTGCCAGGGCTGCCCCCACTTAGGCCAGGGCTGCTCATCATCTCTGGGAACTGACAGAGGGGCAGAATGAAAAAGATGATGAGATGATCTAAGTGTCTAATGTTTTTGAAGTGTTGCGTGCCCTCTTAACCGCATCCTTTGAACTAATTCCTCATTTAAGGATCCTCACTCAACCCTCCCTGCTCTAATCTCCGCTTTGTAACATTACAAAAGCTCTGTTGATGGAAATTAGCCCTTGGGTTACAATCGCATTTGGAATCTACTGTACAGTGTCCAAGCAAAATCAATTTCATACTGTCTCATAAAACTTTTAACCATTTCCTGTGTGAACATTTTTGTCCAAACATAAATATGGACACAATTATTACAGTAAATAAATACGTAATAAGTACTGCTTTTTACATACTAAAAAGCATTTTAGGAGTATTCTGAACAAACATACCATACATTAAACTACTGGTATGTTCATGCTGCCACATTATCAGTTTATTATAATTTTGGCCTTCTGAGAAGAGAACAGAGCCTGATTCCTCATCTGAACCATGAGCCTGCTCTTCTCACAGCATTCTGCTGTTTCTACATATGGGATTCCTGTCCAACACATAACCCCTAAACTGAAATCCGTACACAAATGGCATACAAATCAAGTCATATCCAAATTATGACTAGGAAATTAGATCCCTGCATGCAATATATTCTAAAATCAAACACAAAGAGCATTCTCTTGCAGCAGCCATGCACTGCCAAATTTACCACAATTTCTGAGATGCTGAGTAATCTGATGAGATGAACCATGATTAAGAAGTAAAGTTTATGATAGGATGACAATGTTCATTTGCTGAGAACCAAGACAGAGCCTTTCTACTACTAAAAGAATGCTAGCATCTCTGGGCTGAGAGGATGCGGACACTAAAAAACACAGGACTTGCCATTTCTTTATTCATCCTTTGCCTTTGTATACAAATGCAATTTAAAAAACCTTAAAACATGGAATCCTAATCCAAGTAGTGCAGTGCATCAGCTGCCATAGAAAACTATAACTCAGACAACACTGCTGCTATGAAATCCACTACATTCCTGGTACTCACCGCCGGGTTAGTGTCAATCAGATGGAACAAAAAACCTCCAGAGGTACTGTGAAGAACACCAGGTTGTGCGCTCCTACATTCACCCTGCATACCTCTGAACCCATACACCACTGTCTTTCATCTGACTGGCAGGGCAGGTTAGCACATTCACCGGGACTTGGGATCATACCAGCACTTGGCTGGCTCAGACAACTGGTCCAACAGGTTCTCCCCATCGGATGAAAACCGGTCCTGCCGGTCAACCCCCCCCCCCGCTGTCCTGTTTCAAAGGGCAGCCGGCACAGCATGTAGGAGCCTGGTGCGGAGGGAGAGGCCTAAGGTGCCTGCCTTTGCTCCTGCTTTAAACTCTTACACTCCATTTATCTATTTCAGTGGTTCTCTCCCACTCGGTCATGTTGTCAAGACACATACATACACAGAAATAGGCAAATGGGTACACACTGATGATTAACTCTTGCCAGGCAAAGCCGGGCATGTGAGTACACAGAACTCTTCCATTAAAGTGTCGTCAGACAGATTAAGAAGGCGTAGCCTGGAGGCAGAGAAATCCCCACTGCCGCTCCTCATGGCTGGAGGGCAAGGAGAACAACGAGGTGATGACAGGGCTGATGCTGCCGACTCCGAACATACACTCACTTCAACCCTGACCCTTCAACTCTGCACAATTCTGAACTGTCAACAACTACCCCATTCGCCACCCCCGTAATGCATGCGCGCACACACACACACAAAGTCCCAGTGCCTATGCCATCATATCAGACCTGAATGTCATCACGCAAACACTGTTTGATTTTTTGTTTTATAGCCTATATATTTTTTCCCTATTCAGGCCACACCTCTATCAGTTTGTACATGTGTAAATTATGTCTGTGGCTAAAGTTTTATTAAAAAGCTACCATTTTATTAAAAATCTACATACATGCATCATGTAGTAAGCGACAGTAAATTATCTTGTTAGAGCTCTATCCTATTAAGGAAAGTAGCCTAAATGAACATATTGTGCAGAAAAATAATTGTCTCATCCTTTTCACTGACACTTGCCAGGTTCATAGGGGTGTTCTCTTGTTCAAGTCTGAACGGAGATGCAGGATTCAAGGAAATGTATACAAAGGGTGAGGCATGGCAACTAAAGCCTCATGAAAAAGGATTATAAGGAATAAAATCAAAGACAGACACCGACTTTTAACCAGCTTCCACTTTGTGCAGAATCTAGGCTAGCATCTCATGATACAACCTGTACATGAATCACCTCATAAGAGCCATTTCAGAGACAACGACTCTGCGACTAATCCCAACACATACTGGTAAGAAAGTGCATGAGCACAGTTGCCAAGATTCTGACAAATATGCTCTTTAATTGATCCAGGACGAGCTTTGATCTAAGAGCCCATGTCTATTCTGCCGAAACATGCTGCTTTAATCTGCCCCAAAGTAAACAACTGTGCCATTATACCAGAAATACAGAATGTAAAGGGGGATTTGGTGAAGGCAATGGAGGTAGGGGACTCCCTCTAACAAGACAGGCAGTGACTTGTCAGGTGTGGCATATGATCCCAAACATGCTTTGGGACAAGCCTGTGCCAGCCAGGCATTCCAGGATGGGGGTGGGGGGGGGGGGGGGGGGGGGGTGTTGTCGTATCACCGGTATGACTCACCAACAAGATTAAAACACAAAACCC